>LPNX010996631.1:296324-355382 GCA_001517045.1 Pseudotsuga menziesii | reverse complement strand
TATATATATATATATATATATATTTCAGACTTATCTTCTTTCTTAAATATTAACACAGTGTGCTTTGATATGCTGATGTTTAATTATATCTTTCACTTTATCAGCTCAAGATAGTATTTTCAATGAACATCTCATTATGATTATGTTTATTAGTATTTTTACTGTAAACTTAAGCTATAATGATATACTCTTCTGTCTGATTAAAATTTCATTTGTATGTTGACAGTGATCTTTTTTTTTATAGACATTATCTTAATTTCAAATAGTTATCTTGATAATTAATTATTAATCAATTTCAGAAAGTTAAAATTAACTGTTTATTTGCAGTTATTTTTCAGTTCTGTTGTCATATAACAGAGTGACTTATTACTTATGATTTAAATGTGTCTATTTGAATTATGCTTTAGTCTTTCTGTTCATCTTATACGGATTAATAGTTAATATAATCTTTAAATATGCTCTCAGCTAAGATAGGGGTAAATAGAATAGATAGAATAGTTCAGTTTAAATTTATTTTGGTTTAAGTTTAATTAACAACTGTTAAATCAATTTTCATACTTAGTATAAGTTTTATATTCTTAAAGTTTCTTAAAATCAAAGTATTTCCTTAAGAAAGCAACCATAGAACAATTTAGATAGTTTAAATTAATCATTTAGGTAAAAATAACATTAGAATAGGTTAGATTTTGCTGGTTTTAAGTTCTCCTTAAGAGAAAAACTAGCTAGTAGCAGGACCACAACCTGCGACGTTTTGTTAATTCAAACACACCGGACGCTGCTTTAAGCTGATTGTGTGGACAAAACTTCCTTATTGGCCTAGTTCAGAAAAACAGGCCAACAAATGGTGCTAGAAGGAGGGCCTTTCAATGAGTAATGGCAGGTGAAACTAATGAAACATTTCCAACCATCCAACAATCTCGAGAATTCAGTAGATCACCTTTTATAGAAACTGTTAGAAATATCCTTGAACGTGATCCTGTCACTTCTCCCTTTACTCCCACACAAAGTGCTCAAACTCTTGAAGAATCTAGACATATTCTTACTAGAGCATACGCTAATCAGCTTGGTATTTCTCCAATAGATTATGGTATACCTAGACAGTAGCGACATAATCCACAACTAACCATAGTTACGCAAGATTTGGAGATAACTGGTAATACTCCCCACCATCAGGTTGAAAGACATCAAAGGCAGATCACACAAACTAATACTGCTAGAAGACTAATTGTAGGAGGCGGTTCTGATCAGCCACCTTCTCCTCCTGAGTCACCACCTGATAGTCCAAGACCTTCCAATTCAGGAAGTTCCTCTAGTTCTCAAGGAAGTCCAATGGAAGGAAATGTACCTGTTGGAGGAGGAGGTAATCCTCCACCCAATCCACCTAATCCACAGCTCCCTTGGTTAAGGACAGCTGATGTAGCAGTCCCTGGAATATAGCATCCTTTCCCTAAACACTCAAATAAACTCCTCCCTAAGTTTAACCCAGATGACAAAGAACCTGCAGAGGTGCATATTGAAAAATTCATGTTGGTTGTTCAAACTTTGAACGTACAGCATGAAGATGTAGTTTGTCGATTGTTCCCTCTAACTTTTGAAGGAAGAGCTTCTACCTAGTACTTTTCATTAGTACAAGGATCCATTACAAACTGGGGGGAATTTAATAAGGCCTTTCTAGATAAATTCGGGGAAGATAAAACACCCGCTCTTTTAGCCCTAGAGTTATCTAGAATTAAAATGGAATCTAAAGAAAGAATCAAAGATTTTAATCAAAGGTTTCTAACATTAAAAAACAAAATTCCAATTGCTTCTCAACCTCCGGAAGACATAATTATTGAAAATTATACGTCATCCTTACCTAAGTATTTCGGAATGTTTGTGAAGAGATATGGAAAAACAACACTAATAGAAACATTTGAGGAAGCCATTAAAGTAGAAAAGGATTCCATGTCCTATGAACCAGATAGAAGTGGGAAATCTGATTCTTTTCCTCGAAGGAAGATAGATAAACCCAGTTCAGATAAAGATAAAGCATTCGATGTAGAGCAGCTGCAAAATGCTATTCGAACATTAACCAATGAATTTATAGGGTTAAAGAAGACTAATTCTGAAGCTTCTCCTTCTAGGGGTTATTTCAGAAATCAATTTAGACAAAACCTGAATGCAAATAATAAGAATACACCATCTAACATAGCTGCAAATGAAGAGATTTTTAATACAATTCGAGCTGGTCTATCTCTGTTTGAAACTCCTTCTAGTCAAGAGATGAATGAAAACGAAGAAGAAAACGAATCAGAAAATGATGAAGAATCAGAAGAACCTCAACAAGTTAATGGTCATTTCTGGGATAGCCTTGTGAAAGAACATGAGAGCAGAAGTCCACCTTTAGGACAACATGCATATAATACTCGTAGTAAAACATTCGCAAACAATCCCGGTGCTTCAAGTTCTACTACAAATAACGACAACAATAACTCGCAACCAAATAAACAAGCTCAATCCGGTAAGCAGACTCAATCAACCAAAAATACCCAAACCATTCAAAATACTCCCAGATTAGATTTACGATATGATATCATTGAATATTTAAAGAAGACTCATGCAAACATCAGTATGTACGATCTTCTTCAAATCTACCCAATGCCTAATAGCCATATCATAAATCCTACAGTAAGTTCAATTATTCCTAATGCAAAACAAAATGTTGCTGCAAATAGTTCTAACAATGATCCAACAACAACTGAAAAAGTAAAAGCAACAGCTGACAAGGCTTCATTGATAGGTAAGAATTCTAAATCAACTACACCTCCATTCTTACTTACCTTTGAAATTTTCAATAGGAATGTTCATAACTGCATGGTATATTTCGGAGCCTCCTCCAATGTCATGCCTTTATCTGTATGCAAGAAATTGAATGGAAAATTTGTCCCATCAAATTCTCAAATAACTCAGTTGGATAGGACAAATGTAAAGGTTGTAGGGGAAATGAAAGATGTCTTAGTCAGGATTGCTTGTAACCCTTCAGTTTATCAAATTATAGATATTGTTGTTGTTGATATCCCAGATGCATATGGGTTGTTCTTAAGTAGGGACTGGTCTCAACAGCTGAATGGTTTCTTTGCCACTGATTGGTCAACTTTGTGGTTACCTAAGAACGGAAAGTCAAATCAGATTAAAATAAATAGAGAAAGGTATATGAAACATACTGTTACAGAACTACATGATACTAGCGAGCCTGTTTTATTTTCAGATTGTATTATGGGGAATTACATGTATGAATTAGGATTTGGTAATTTTAAAGCTGAAAATTCTGCCCTTTCTGAAAATAATCAGCAATCTGAAATTTGTAATGTGACATCTGTTTCTCCTAACTCTTCACTCAAGGAAACCATAAATGATGTAGATAATGTAAATAATATTGTAAATATCATAGAAAGTAAGGTGATTGTACACAACTCTATTTGGACTTTATATTTTGATGGTGCGAAATCTAAAGAAGGAGCAGGAGTTGGTTGCTTACTGGTGGACCCTCAGGGGAATAAAACATGCATAGCTTGTAGAATGGAATTAAACTGTACAAACAATACGGTTGAATATGAAGCTTTAATACAAGGTTTGAAAAAGGCAATTGATTTGGGCATCAAATAGTTAGTTGTTTATGGTGATTCCGAGATCATTGTTAGACAGGTTCGTAACTCCATTCATTGTTTATCTGAACATTTACAGAGTTATCAGAAAGAGGTATGGAACCTTATCTTACATTTTGATGCATTTAACATAAATTCTATTCCTAGAAGTCAAAATCAAGAAGCATATTTGTTGGCAAATGTAGCATCAAAGTTAATTCCTTCAGAAAATCTTACATCAGATTTATTTTCTGTTGAATTGATTTTTAGGCCTTCCATACCTGATAATATTTTTAACTGGCGTGTATTTGACAATGATATGCAGGTACTGAATTTTCTGACAAACAAGGATACTTTTAAAGATTCAGTGATAGATGAAGTCACTCATGACGAAAATCTGCGGGATTTTTCGATAATAAATGATTTCTGTTCAGTTGAAAAAGCTTTCGAACAGGTAAAACCAGTCCCTAATTCAGTACTAAGATTAGAAAAGTTTTTTGATTTACAGGATAAGTTTAGGTCTGTTCCTAATTGTAAAACAAATAGTTCTCGCATGAGATATGAAACCATCAATTTAGGAACAGAATTAAATCCCCAAACTATAAACCTCGGAATAGATTGTAATCCTGTAGAAAAAACAGCTTTCATAAAACTGTTCAATGAATTTAAAGATGTCTTTGCTTGGAGATATGATGTCCTGAAAACATTCAATACTTAAGTCATGCAACATATAATTCCAATTAAACAAGAGTCAAAACCTTTTCAATAGAAGTTAAGGAAATATCACCCGTCATTAGAACCAACAATCAAAAAGGAACTGAATAAATTGTTAGCTGCCAAGATTATTTTCCCTATCAGACACACTCAATGGGTAGCAAACTTAGTTCCAGTCAAGAAGAAAAATGGGGATATTAGATTATGTGTAGATTTTAGAAATTTAAATAAGGCCTCCAAGAAGGATAATTATCCAGTTCCTCCCATGGAACAAATTCTTCAAAAAGTGTCTGGGGCTGAGATACTACCAATTTTGGATCGTTTCTCAGGGTACAACCAAATATTGGTTTCCCCAGATGATCAATTGAAAACTACTTTTAGATGGGGAACATATGCTTACCGCAAGATGCCCTTTGGGTTAA
Source organism: Pseudotsuga menziesii (assembly GCA_001517045.1). Lineage (NCBI taxonomy): Eukaryota > Viridiplantae > Streptophyta > Pinopsida > Pinales > Pinaceae > Pseudotsuga > Pseudotsuga menziesii. The sequence goes on along the minus strand of LPNX010996631.1, from coordinate 350,623 downwards.
TCAACGCAGGAGCAACATTTCAACGGGCAATGGATATTGCTTTTAGAGGCTTAACCAGTCACTCAGTCATTATCTACTTGGATGACATTACTGTATATTCTAAACATCGACCTGATCATCTTAATCATCTTAGAAAAGTATTTGAACGATGCAGAAAATTTGGAATATCCTTAAATCCTAAAAAGGCAATTTTTGCTGTTTCAGAAGGTATCTTATTAGGTTGCGTTGTTTCAAAGCATGGAATTATGATCGATCCCGAAAGAACTCAAGCTATTTCAAAGATAACCTACCCTTCTAGCAAGAAAGCAATGCAGTCATTTTTGGGTAAAATAATTTTTGTTAGAAGATTCATCCCCAGTTTTTCCGAGATCATTCGTCCATTGCAAAAAATGATTAAGAAAGATGATGTTTTTAATTGGGGACAAACTGAAAAGGAATCATTTCAGAAGATTTTAGAATCTATTTCAGAAGCTCCTAGCCTCCTAAGTCCATATTTTAATAAGGATTTCATATTGTACACCTTTGCTTCTGATATTTCATATGCAGCAGTTTTAACTCAATTAAATCAGCAAAATAATGAAGTTCCAATTTCTTTCATGAGTTCAAATTTCAAAGGTGCTGAACTCAATTACCATGAAGTTGATAAACAAGCCTTTGCCATTTTTAAAGCTGTAAAACATTTTCGTCCTTACTTGTTAAAATCTGAAACAAAAATAATTGTCCCTTATTCTTCAGTCAGAAACTTGTTAGTTCAAAAATACTTAGGAGAAAAGAGGGCACCTTGAATGACAGCTCTTCAAGAATATGAATTAGAAATCAAACCCTCAACGATAGTCAAAGGCCAAGGGCTATGTAAATTAGCTGCTGGAGCTGCTCACTTACCTAATGATAAAGCTGAAACTCTCATTGATGAAGCTTTACTTACCAGGGAGATTTATTTTTATCCACCACCTCAAGATTCTTAGTACACGGACATACGAACACTTTTGGAAACTGGTATTGCCCCTGACTATTTAGAACCAAGGAATAAAAGAGCACTCAGATTGAAGTCTGCTCCTTATTTATTAATTGATAATATCCTCTTTCGGAGAAATTTAGACGGAGTATACCTTCGATGTCTAGATAAAGATGAAACAGAAGTAATTCTGAAAGAATTACATTATGGACCAGCAGGAGGTCATTTTGGTGGAGAGACCACTGCACACAAAATTCTTAGGGCTGGTTATTATTGGCCCACTTTGTTCCGAGATTCCTATACCTTTGTCAAAAAATGTCATGAGTGTCAACTTGGTGCAGGAAGGGTGAAAAAACCTTCTTTTCCTTTACAACCTGTTTCAGCTAAAAGACCCTTTCAGCAATGGGGCATTGATATAGTAGGTCCAATAAATCCTCCTTCATCTATGAAACACAAATATATAATAACCGCAACCGATTATTTCACCCGTTGGGCTGAAGCCGCACCATTGAAAGTTATAAATACCAATCAGGTTATACTATTTTTGGAATTCTTTATCATAACAAGATTTGGTATTCATGATTCTCTCATTTTTTATAATGCTTCGTATTTTTCATCGATCAAGTTAACTCAGTTTTCTTTAGAGAAGGGAATAAGAATTAGATATTCAGCTAACTACCATCCTCATGGGAATGGCCTAGCTGAATCAACAAACAAAAATTTATTGAAAATTCTCAAAAGAACTATTTCAGTTCACCATCGTAACTGGCATGCAGAATTGGTCAATGCCCTTTGGGAAGACAAAGTGACTCCGAAGGCTGCAATAGGTAATTCACCATTCTTCTTAGTATATGGAACTGAGGCTATTTTACCGCCAAATCTATTCTTACCGTCATTACAGCTAGCTCATTCTGTCTAAGATGAAGAATTCCCAACAATGGAAAAAAGAATCAACACATTGTTAAAACTGGAAGAAGAAAGAGAAAAGTCAAAACAACACTTTACAAAGCATCAACAGATTGTGACATCGTGGTTTGAACAATCTTTCAATTCTGATCGAGAATTTCAGGTGGGAGACCTAGTTTTAAAATGGGATAAAGCTCACGAAGATAAGGGAGATCATACTAAGTTTTAGAAACTGTGGTTAGGTCCCTTTGTTATTTCTGAAAAAATAGGTCCAAGTACCTTTCGATTGCAAACACTTGAAGGACATCCCGAAACATTCCCTGTGAATGGACTGATTCTTAAAAAATATTTATGTTAATATTTTGTCTAAAAATATATATAATTTACTTGATGTTTGTAAATAAATTTATCTTTATGTATATAAACTATCAAACTGTTATGTTAATTAGTTTTCTGTCAAAGTCAAATATTTCAGATTGTTAAAAGTTTTTGTATATAACCTGTCAGTCAGAAATATGTAATTAGCAGCTGTAATCAATGTAAATAAATAAAATCAGTTTGCTCATCAGCCTGAAAAATTATGATAGTAGACTGAAATCTTTTAAAAATTTTGTTCAGGATGATCAAAATTTCTTAAATCTGCAAAATACCTACATTGTTTTCTATTTATAAGTGTTTCTCAGATTATTCTTCATCTTGTTATTTTCTTAAAAAATGGGGATAGCTTATTATATGTCTTCTTCGAGGCTTGTACTTTTGAAAAACTCTTACAAACCTCTATCATCAGTCTTAGAAAAGTTTTTATCATCTGAGAACTATCTAGCATTTGTTCCAATCAATTAAAAGCTAAAGTGAGAGACGGAAGGTCTCAGTAATGAGCCGGTCCAATCAGAATCACAAATATCACTGGTATGACATTATTAGGAAACTAGTAATGGCTTTTGGTTTAAAAAACTGAAAGATAAGGGGTCTCATCAAGAGCCAGCTGATTCATTTTCTGGTGATATTAATGACTGACATTACTGTTTGGTCACCATGTTGGGTAATGATCTCTCATTTTATGAATACTAAAAGATAAAAAATGAAATTGCAATTAAAACATAACTTTTGACTAAAGAATAGGAGGTCTCATCATGAGCCGGCCTAATCATGATCATCAGTGTTGTCTGGAATAACTTCATTTCTAATCACCAGGGTGATGGCTTTTGATTTTAAAATTAAAAGACAAGAGGTCTCATCACGAGCCAGCTTGCTTATTTCAGACAGTTCTCATGAATGATACTATCACATTGGGATACCATACCCAAATAGTAGTCTTCAGGCACAATTATTGTTTTAAAATAAAAGCAAAATCAAACAAAAAGAAAATTATTATGCTATGGAACAGATTCTAGAAAGTTTTCAGAGGAGCAGATTTATGTACTCTATGCTTATGGTATAGGTTATCCTTACTAAGAAATACTTGTTTCGACTAAGGTATTTGTAAGTTTATCCCTAATCAAATCCCTGTTTCAAAGGATGGAATATTTCTGAGTTATACTTATGAATATGAGTAAATAATGGTTTATTGTGGATAAAGAATTTTTTATTATTTTTAACAAGTTTTAAGATTTCGTTTTTATCATTTTGTTTAAGCAGAGATAACTGGTTCGTCCAGGTAGTCGCCATTTGTTGGAAGCTAGCAACAACCTCTTCATTTCTCAATAAGATGAAGAGAGATCAGCTCTTCATATGATTCATCAATTCAAAATTATGAAAGAGCACCTTCAGAATCAAAGATTCTGAAGGTACTCTCAATCAAAGGAGAATGATATGATGTTTCGGAAGTTGGTGAAAACATGCTCATAAACTTGGCATTTAACAACTGTCAGATTAGTTTCATAAATTTTCATGAATTTATTTAATCATTAAGATAAATTTATGTGACTTAAGAAATTTGAAATAGTATGCCAAGAGAAAATCAATAAAATACATCTTGTGTTTGTTTAAAATCTAGATAAGGGTAAGGTATTAATAATCCTAAGTTCATAGAATTTATGGTGACTTTTAAAGTTTATATTCCATATAATACCTTACTATGATTTTTTGTAAATATTATAATTAAGGAAATTTTTGAATAAGAATGTTTTACATAGGATAGTTTCAATCACTTAATATTCTATCAATCTAATGTTGGATATTCCTTGATAGGATGTTTGAAAGGTTTAAAACTAAGTCTTTGTCTATACATAGCATAGATATAAAATCAAGCCATGCTAACATTAGAGTATGCGATTTCATCACCTTGTATGTCACCACTTATCACAATTAAACTGGAGATGACTGTTAAGATTGACTGAGTTTACAAGGAGCCATGTGTCCAATTGATAAACAATTATTACTTGGATCAATGAGTTGGCATGAGAACGTGGCTTGTATCTCTTGATAAATCGACAGCTGTAAAAATATGAATGCATCGTATTAACAGGGTTAAATGCTGATAGTCATTTCCAATTAACGTCGATGTACTAGTTCATTATGATTGCTATCTGTAATCAATATTTGAAATTATGATCTATCAATCACAATATCTCTGGTTCGCCAATTTGGTGGTTATCACTACTAGTCGTGGTTAAACGTAGATAAACCTACATGAATCATGATATAACGTGAAGTTGCAACATTCAACACTGCTAAGGTTCGGCTAAAATGGCCAGGTCTAGAGATATCATATCCATCATATCTGAAGCATGCGAAGACTGCCCATCATGTCATATGTGTGGGTACCTATTCCCTCTATGTTCACCTCTCTGTTCATTTCAGTTCGAAGCCAGGAAAGCGTAGAAGAAACCATGGCTCCTCTGAACCGTTATGAAATCTCTGGTTCTAAACTTATAGAAGCTGACCAGGAGGTTGCTATGCGATTCGAGAAAATGGGGTGGGGGCATTTCTTTAGAAGTTTCGATGGCCACCATGCAGAGATTACTAAACTGTTCGCCATGAATTTTAACGATGACAGGGTGCAAATTGGGGGTTTTGAGTTTATTATCAATGAAGATAAGATTGCAGAAGCCACTAAGCTTCCGCAGGTTGGAGAACACTGGTTTAAAGGCAGCATGGTTAGTAAGAAGAAATGCTTGGCTCTGTTAATGCCATTGCCGGATGATACTAAGCTGAAGATAGGCGTCCCTATTAAATTTATGAAGCTCGAATGGAGAGTTTATTATGAAATACTGGTAAGGTACGTGTCCTATGATAGACGTTACTCCCATTTGCACTTATACCATTTACGATTGCTATTAGCATTACGGGGTTGCAAGCTTAATTTGCCTTTCTATTTATGGCAAAGTTTAAAGAAAATGTCATAGACTGTTAGAAATTTTAGTAACCCTGACAGGAGTCTTTTCCACCATGGGTTAATCAAAATTATATTGCAATATCAACTGTCTGTAATTGGCAAGTCATGGGATAGTTTTCTAATGGACTGTCAGTTGGGGCCGACGCAGCACTGGCGGAATCCCTCCCCATGAATTCGTAAGAAACAAAAAGCCATAAATTCTGAGGTCAATAATACTTCTGAAATTGTATCAGAGGTAAAAGGGTTCAGGGAAGTCAATATACCCATGAACAATGGGATTAGTAAGAATGATGACAAGGATTCAGTTCCTTGTAACTCTAAAGCAATCTTGGATCAACCCTTATCTGGTAAAAGTGATAGCACCCTTGCAGAAATAGAAGAAGGATTAACCAAAGGTAAAACTGATAATGATGTTGAATGTAAAAATCTATTTGAAACAAATAAACCTGATGAATATAATAGAAAATCTATGCATAGATTAGATCATCTTGCTCAGATTTGCTGTGATAAGGAAGGACTTGGTTTTGAAAATCTATCATTTTCAAGAAGGGTGACGAGGAGCATGCACAGTATCCATACGATTCCAGGTCATAAGGTTAATCAACAGGCTTCCAAATCTGCAGTCGTCAATATTGAAGATGACATCCCGTCATCTATCCCTGATACAATTAGTGTAAATAATCCTACTTTCGTAGAGGGTAATGATGCAAAATTAGGCAAGCCCAAGGTTACTCAACTAGGTATAGACACAGGTATTGCAGACCCTGAACCATCATCTAGTCAGTATATTGACAGCCCTATTTCTCCTCAGGTAACAAATGAAGATGAGACTCTTCAACGTGCACAATATAATGCATTCCAGGATAAAATTACGGAGTTCAAGGTTAAACTGAAGCATTGTCTATCTAGTACAGCATTATTAGAAGAGGAAAATAGAACCTTTAGAAAAGAATTGCTGGAGTGGATTGGTAGATGGAAAGAGATGAGTGCTAAGAAGAATCAATACAGAAAATCAAAGAAGTCAATCATAGGTACTAACCAGCTACTTCTTGAACGAATTGAAAAGCAAAACATTAAGATTGTCAGGTTAAAGGCTAAACTAGCAAAAGCACGAAGAGTAGTCGCACTTCAGAATAAAACTTGATGATTTTTCTCATTTCTTATGTCGTTGTAAACCAGGTAATAATTATTTTGGTTTCGCATGTCTGTAAAATCGGAGATTTTATAGGCATGCATTTAAAATTTCAAGTTTATTTTATTACCTATGTTTTAATTGATTTTAATAAGATGCTTCGTTTGAATTCAATGCAGGAGGATTTGTCACCACCCCTTTCCAGAATTTCAGGACATGGTTAATACGTTGGCATGGAGATGTGGCTGTTTGTTACGAGCTGGACTTTCATTAATGGACAAGAATATTCTAAAGTACCTCGACTCAGGCTAGTCGTTTTCTGTTTATAGTGATAAGTGTGATATAAGAGATTAGAGATGCTCTTTTTAGTTAGATGAACCCCATAATGTTGCATGCAACATTAATAGGGAAAACTAAATCGTAGTGTTATATAAGGTAGAGATTTTGATAAACAAAGGATGGAGTGTTGGAAGAAAACATACAAGAATTATATTTTGTTGCTGTTGTTTTTCATTCCTGAAGTTTGAACCTTTGGATGTGAATACTACTAGACATCTACAGACTGATACCATTACTGGTATTTTTGTTTTAGATATCTTATATATATATATTTCAGACTTATCTTCTTTCTTAAATATTAACACAGTGTGCTTTGATATGCTGATGTTTAATTATATCTTCCACTTTATCAGCTCAAGATAGTATTTTGAATGAACATCTCATTATGATTATGTTTATTAGTATTTTTACTGTAAACTTAAGCTATAATGATATACTCTTTTATCTGATTAAAATTTCATTTGTATGTTGACAGTGATATTTTTTTTATAGACATTATCTTAAATTCAAATAGTTATCTTGATAATTAATTATTAATCAATTTCAGAAAGTTAAAATTAACTGTTTATTTGCAGTTATTTTTCAGTTCTGTTGTCATATAACAGAGTGACTTATTACTCATGATTTAAATGTGTCTATTTGAATTATGCTTTAGTCTTTCTGTTCATCTTATACGGATTAATAGTTAATATAATCTTTGCATATGTTCTCAGCTGAGATAGGGGTAAATAAAATAGATAGAATAGTTCAATTTAAATTTATTTTGGTTTAAGTTTAATTAACAACTGTTAATTCGATTTTCATATTTAGTATAAGTTTTATATTCTTAAAGTTTCTTAAAATCGAAGTCTTTCCTTAAGAAAGAAACCATAGGACAGTTTAGATAGTTTAAATTAATCATTTAGGTCAAAATAACATTAGAATAGGCTAGATTTTGCTGGTTTTAAGTTCTCCTTAAGAGAAAAACTAGCTGGTAGCAGGACCACAACCTACGAGGTTTTGTTAATTCAAACACACCGGACGCTGCTTTAAGCTGATTGTGTGGACAAAACTTCCTTATTGGCCTAGTTCAGAAAAACAGGCCAACAAGTACATCAGGATTTTATCTTCAACCTATGAAACTTTTGTCCCCTTATACTTCTTCAATCCCGAGATATAGTGAATCTACCAAAACTACCAGTTTTATTATTTTAGGGTTTTTAAGGCCCGGTGTCAAACTAGGGTTTGATTTTCCCAGATTTTTCCTTGACCAAAAACTTCAACCTTGGTCTCTAAACTTTGATTTTTATGAGGAGAGAAATCCTATGCTGGGCTCACTCAAAAATTCCTTTTCAATAAAAAGCCCTAATTTCCTGCAACAAAAACTGAAAATGCCCATAATCAAATTCTGCTTCAACAGAAAGATGCGCCCTTCTATGGAGAGTTAGCCTAGCCTCCTTTTGCTGATGGATTATGGAGAGAGACCCAGAAAGTAAGAAGCCCTAGCTTCTATAGCTTCATAGTGTCTTCTTCTCAGGTTAGCTCTAATATCACGTTAGATTTTTATCATTTAAGCAATATGATCTAGGATCTTATCTTAGAGAATAACATGCACAAAAATAATCACAAGAGACAATAGAGACAAATATTTTCCTTGGAGAAACCATAAAGGAGAAAACCCCACAACTTCCTTAAAGATAGAATGAGCACCAATGGCATCAGTAAAACCATAATATAGAAAATATGATCTCCAATAGTTGTTCTTTCTCTCACTTGTGTGAGCTCCTCTTCTCCCACCTATGTGCTATAGTTGGGTGAGTGTGTGTGTCAAATAGAGAGGCTTACTCTCTATTTATACTAATTTTCGACTTGACAATTACTTACTAGGGACGACTTCTCTAGGAGAATCTAATAACCCTAGTGCCCCATAACTATGGGACTTTGTCCCGCGATCAACAAGGAGGGTTAACCTTAAATCAATTGTGGGGACTATTTCCCTGGCTTACAACAAAAGGTTAACCTCATTGACTTTGCATGACTTTATTATATTAATGAGTCTCTCAATAGGAACATTGGGGTACAATGAAATACAAATGATTCTTCCGATAGGAGCATCAGGGTACAATATAAGTGAATACATTCCGAAGTTACAAATACATCAAAACTACCCCCCATTTTATGATGCTATACGACAAGGTGGGGAGAAATTCCCCCCCAGAAAAAGCCTCCTTGCAACCCCGAAACATGCCTATCATTTTTTAATATGTTTTCCTGTTTTATTTGGTTTATTATTTAATTTTGTTTTTTATAATTGTGTTCTTTAATTATTTTATATGCTTTTCAACCTATTTATTAATTTGGGGGGAGGGTGATTCGAAATTGACACCTCCAAATAGTTTTTTAAATATATGTTTTTATACTTCTTTTCAAGAAAATTGTTATTTTCTCCGTATTTTTTTTTCTCCAATATTTTTATTTTTCCTTCCATTTTAATTTTAAAACCAAAATAGTGTGTTACTCAAAACACCACCTTTCATTCAAGGCCATGCTTTTGAATAAGTTCTAAAATGTTATCTCATAATATGTTAGGAGGTGAAGTCGATATCTAAATCTTTGAATTTTTCATATATAGTGGTAAACGACTACCACATTTCATAATTCATATGTGTCGGGTGTGTTGGGGTGGGGAATATAGGATCCCCCTTCATTCCAAGGGTGTGGGGGTAGGCCCCTTCAGGAACCCTTCTTGTGTATTTTAGTTCCTTGTGGAACCCTCATATGTGTTTGATAAAAGGGGAGTGACCCTGGAATTGTATTACAAGACAACAAAGCATTATCGGTTTGTTTTTTGACCAAGTAATAATAACATATCAAAGTTGGAATTGCCCCATGGTTTTCCTAAGCACAACAGAGTTTCCACATAAATCTCATGTTCTATTGTTATTGTTGTTTGATTATATTTTTTATATTTTTTCTAAGAAAATAAATGGGTGTTATTGGTAGCACCACTTTTTTATTTGGAGTTTGATTTTAAATTTTTTGTCTTAAACAATACGAGTTGTCAGGGTCATGATTTCAAACAAGTCGTGATTATAAGCAACCCTAAAAATTTGGTTGATATTGGAGCAGCACTTTTCTATTTAGGGGTCAATTTTAAGTTTTGTGTTTACAACTTTATGAGGAATTAAATCCATGGTGGAAAAAAGTTCTAATCTAAAACTCGAAAAAAACTCATCCAACATGTAGCACCACTTTTTTAATCAAGGGTAAAAACACTACTAAATGTAACCTATAAAAATCAGAACTTTGAAGAAATTTTATCAAGTTGGTAAGTATGTTAGATATCCTATATGCCACTATGTTCTTAACTAATGTCCCTTTGGACAATTTGCACGAGTGAACTCCTATTTACCTCCAAGGAGAAATGCCATTATATTAGAACAATACAATGTAAGGGTAAAATTAAGATTTCATTATTCATGGATAGTTGAATTTGTGGAAACCCCCATTCAAGGAATGAATGCATTCAAGGAGAGTAATCTTGCTAATATTTCCAAAACATTTTCACCTAACCAAAGGTTATTAAAAACATTGTTTTTGGATTAACATGAACCCTTGAGGAAGTTGTTTCTTAAAAATGTTGATTGCAATAATTATATAATTTCTTTGCATGGTTCTATGTGTAAATATCTGAAAACTCATATTGTATAAACTCACATTACATTGATGTGTCAACTATTTAACACAAAAAAAGCATTGATGTATCAACTCTTTGACATAAAAAATGGCATGTTAACCCCAAAAAATTCATTTCCATCAATGATGAAATTGACAAATTGAAATTGGTCAATTTCATTCACCTCAAAACCTAGACACCATGTGTATCTAATCCCATCTCATTCAATAGTAATCAAAGAAATGATACATCTCATACTAACATTCATGAACTCAACCAAACAACTACTCCAAATATAATTCAGTTACCCTTTATTGACTGAGTGATTGATGGGTGTGTTGGTCATGAATTTTTGTCCTTCATCGAAATTCATAGGGTACAACCATATTAAAATTCATAAAGAGTGTTAAAATAAAATTGCATACACCATAATGCAGGAACCTTTACATATCATGTCATTCCATCATACATAGGAATGCTAATTCCACCTTCCAATGAGTTATGCCCTATGTTTTCAACTACATGGTATCGATTAATCTAAACAATCTTGATGTTCTCATAACTATATACAAATGATGGCCAACGCAGTTAGAGGACCTACACAACTATATTTCTTCGATGTCAATTGTACAACATTTGATAAAGTCCTCTTAAGTGATATTTTATGTTTATACTAGATGCCTCCTTGAGTTATTTATCTTGAAATAGGGTTTGTTTAATCCCTTGAAGGTTAGTACATCATGAACCTTCCTCCACCCAATTCCCTTCACTAATTTCAAAGCCTTCAAGCCAAAATCATTTTTTGTAACAATGTATTTGTGCCTATGCAATACCATCTTGTAGCTATTTCAATATTATGTGAAAGAACCCTACCTTCATCTACAATGATAGATCCCAACAAGTGTTTGGTTATTTAAAAAAAATATAAAACAATAGCACCTCTCTTTGCACCCCATAAATTCATTATGAATTTAATCCTTGAAACTCCCTCCTCAACTCTCTTTATCACCCATCTGTTAGTCCAAAATGGTCATGCCACCCATGAGCATGTCACTTTACATCACTAAGAACTTGTTAAAGATTGTTTTGTAATATAATCATGGTAGTAAGTTGTCCTTGACCATGGTGGAGTCAGTCAAAATTCTTAACTGCAACAAAGTCCCACTATCATGGTAGACCCACCCCTTAATGATGTTAAGCCTGATGAACATTAATTCATCATATCATGAGACAACCCATGATCTGGTGATATATTTATTTATCTTTGAAAATAGATGTTTGCATCCCAAGTTTCTCATGGAAATTATCAACACATCCAATAACAATCTCTTTGTTATTTCCTTCTTAGTGATGTTCTCTATCATTGAACAATTGAAACCATCTTGCATCAATGCCCATCTCATGAGGACAAAGAGAAGGTTCTCAATAATTTTGATTGAAGATTATTTTTTAAAATGATTGTAAGTGCATTATGCACATTTGCTCATGTAAGTGTTGTATAAGTTTGTACTTAATATGATTCTATATACATTTGTAAGAATGTGATTTTGTTTTACAATATAATATATATTTGACTTTTTTATTGGAAAAAAATATAAGAGTGTGTAGGTCTTCCCACCCAATAAAGGGTTGTAAAAAGTAGTTATCAAGTTGCCAATAGAAAATAGAAAAGAAGATTTGATAAGAGTGACTTAATAAGTGGATAAACTCAATATTTTTCCATTTTTTATGGGAGTAGGCTAATTAGTGACAAACTCAACCTCTTTTCAATTGAAAATTTTCTATTGTTGGGAAGCCTAACCATGAAACTTCTCTCTTAGGGAGTTTGACTCATTGTAAATAGGAAAGAAGTTATAGGTCCAATTGATTTATGGGAACTTTGCCCATGGAACTTTAAGCTTAAGTAGTTTTGTCCATTTTAAAGCAAGATTACCTCACTTTGAAAAAAAATAAAAAATTTAATGTCCATTTTAAAGCAAGATTATATCACTTTGAAAAAAAATAAAGATGAGATATTCCTTATAAACAGGCATTTATAAGAAATATTTAATTACGCTGACATTGGTAAACCAATATATTTCCATGTATACACATTGTATATTTCACTCTGCCTTCATATAGATGGAGTATTTCCATGTATACACGTTATATATTTCACTCCACCTTCATATTTACAATCACCCCGGCTCACTTTACCTCTGCAAGCTTTGTTATATATTTCACTCCACCTTCATATTTTCAATCGCCCCGGCTTGGCTCACTTTACCTCTACAATATGGTTTGTGTTAAGATCCATAGAATATAATAATTGTAGGAATGGAGCTACTGCCCGACGAGCTCGTTTGTGAGTGCTTGGTGAGAGTTTCGTACACATCACACGGTAACCTGAAAGGTGTGTGCAGAAGCTAGGAAGGTATTGTGAGAGGCCCTTACTTCTATGCGGACAGAAACATATCTAGGAAGACTGACCAACTCATATGCTTCATTCAAAAGGATAACAAGAAGAGCCAAAGCCGATCAGTCCTTGCAATAACCATATATGACCCTTTGAATGATACATGGATAAGGATAAATACTCCCACTGATGATCCCCACTTTCATGGAATATCAGAACGGTCTCAGTGCATTGCTGTGAATCGGAAGTTGGTTCTCATAACCAGAGCCAAAGCCATCCCAACCAACAACGAGACAGACTGTATACATTTATGAATTTGAGTCGACCAGATGACATGCCTACTACACAATCCTTCTTTGCTTTAATTTTTACACAAGGTACATCAAGATTTTATCTTTGGTCTATGAAAAAAATTTCCCCATAGATTTCTTCAATCCTGAGATATAGCGAATCTACCAAAACTACCAGTTTTAGTATTTTAGGGTTTTTTAGGCTCGGGGTCAAACTAGGGTTTGAATTTCCTAGAGTTTTACTCAACCAAAAACTTCGAACTTGGTATCTAAACTTTTATTTTTATGAGGAGAGAAATCCTATACCTGGGCTCACTCAAAAATTCCTCTTCTGTAAAAAGCCCTAATTTCCTACAGCAAAAAGTTAAAATGCTCAGAAGCAAGTTCTGCTTCAACAAAAATATGCGCCCTTCAATGGAGAGTTATCCTCGCCTCCTTTTGCTGATGGATTGTGGAGAGAGACCCAAAAAGTAAGAAGCCCTAGCTTCTGCAACTGCATAGTGTCTTCTTCTCAGGTTACCTCTGATACCATGTTAGATTTTTATCATTTAAGCAATATGATCTAGGATCTTATCTAAGAGAATAACATGCACAGCAATAATCACAAGAGACAATAGACACAAATATTTTCCTCAGGGAAACCATAAATGAGAAAACCCCTCAACTTCCTCAAAGATAGAATGAGCACCAATGGCAACAATAAAACCCAAATACAAAAAAGATGGTCTCTAACAGGTGTTCTTTGTCTCACTTGTGTGAGCTCCTCTTCTATCACCTATGCGCTATAGTTGGGTGAGTGTGTGTGTTAAATAGAGAGGCTCACTGTCTATTTATACTAATTTTCGACTTGACAATTACTTACTAGGGTAGACTTCTCTAGGAGAGCCTAATAACCCTAGTGCCCCACAACTATGGGGACTTTGACCCCCGATCAACAAGGAGGGTTAACCTCAACTCAATTGTGGGGACTATTTCCCTAACTTACAACGGAAGGTTAACCTCATTGACTTTGCATGACTTTCTTATATTAATGACTCTCTCAATAGGAACAACGGGGTACAATTAAATACAAATGATTCTCCCGGTAGTAACATCGGGGTATAATATAAGTGAATACATTCCGAAGTTACAAATAAATCAACACTACCCCCCATTTTATGATGCTATATGACAAGGTGGGGAGAAATTCCCCCAAAAAAACCTCCTTGCAAACTTGAAACATGCCTATCATTTTTTAATATGTTTTCCTATTTTATTTGGTTTATTATTTAATTTGTTTTTTATAATTGTGTTCTTTAATTATTTTTTATGTTTTTCAACCTATTTATTAAATTGGGGGGAGGGTGATTCAAAATTGACTCCTCCAAATATTTTTTTAAATATATGTTTTTATACTTATTTTCAAGAAAATTGTTATTTTCTTCTTATTTTAGGCTTTTTTTCTCCAATATTTTTCTTTTTCCTTCCATTTTAATTTCAAAACCAAAATAGTATGTTACTCATAACACCACCTTTCATTCAAGGCCATGTTTTTGAACAAGTTCTAAAATGTTAGCTCATAATATGTTAGGAGGTAAAGTTGATATCTAGATATTTGAATTTTTCATATATAGTGGTACACGACTACCACATTTCATAATTCATATGTGTTGGGTTGGTTGCGGTGGGGAATATAGGACCCCCCTTCAGTCCAAGGGTTTGGGGGTAGGCCGCTTGAGGAACCCTTCTTGTGTATTTTAGTTCCTTGAGGAACCCTCATATGTGTTCGATAAAAGGGGAGTGACCCTAGCATTGTATCACAAGACAACAAAGCATTATTGGTTTGTTTTTTGACCAAGTAATAATAAGATATCAATGTTGGAATTTCCCCATGGTTTTCCTAAGAACAATAGGGTTTCCACATAAATCTCATGTTCTATTATTATTATTGTTTGGTTATATTTTTTATATTTTTTCTATGAAAATAATGGGTGTTATTGGTTCTGCCACTTTTTTATTTGGAGTTTGATTTTAAAGTTTTTGTCTTAAAAAACACGAGTTGTCAGGGTCATGATTTCAAACAAGTCGTGATTATTAGAAACCCTAAAAATATGGTTGATATTGGAGCAGCACGTTTCTATTTAGGGGTCAATTTAAAGGTTGTGTTTACAACTTTATGAGGAATTAAAACTCGAAAAAAAACTCATCCAACATGTAGCACTACTTTTTTAATCAAGGGTAAGAAAAATACTAAATGTAACCTATAAAAATGAGAACTTTGAAGAACTTTTATCGAGTTGGTAAGTATGTTGAATATCCTAGATGCCACGATGTTCTTAACTAATGTCCCTTTGGACAATTTGCACGAGTGTTCCTATTTACATCCAACTTCTCATATTGCTCGACCATGGATGTGTGGCTAGCATTCCCACATGAAACATGCCTAAACACACTTGCATGACCTACCAAAAGCTCATTTTGATGCATAGTTTCCATTCTATGCCCCGAGTAGGGATTCAACATGTTTCCCTAAAATCCTGTAGGAGGTGGGATTCAATGTGCAATAAAATGATGGCCATTGCTCGGATCGACAAGAGATCAACTCCATTGGATTGACAACATCGAGATAGTTCTAGGGGTGGATATCTACTCTGGGCCCATGGACAAGGGATCATTTGTTTGGTAAATTTTGAGAAATAGGATTTTGCTCAGTAAGTGAATGTCCAATTTTTGCACATAGGGGTCAACTTTGCAAATTCCTCGACCGTGAACATGTGTCCCTGATAGCCTATAGGAGGTGGGATTCAACATGTGATAGAATAATGGTCATTTCTCGGATCGACAAGCCATCGACTCCATTGGATTTAGGACATCAGGATAGTGCTAGAGTGGCCCTCTACTCTGGGTCCTTGGACAAGGGATCATTTTTTTGTCAATTTTGGAAACTAGGGTTTTTCTCAGTTAGTGAATGTGAAATTTTTGCACATAGAGGTTAGCTTGAAGGTGATTGTAGATCTTCCCCTCTTGAAAAAATACTTGTTGCAAACTATTATTCCATGTGTAGCTGTTGAGAATTTTGTTACCTATTGTGAGGTGTTGAACTTGACTTATTTCCCATCATTGTCAAGCAAGAAATATTCTTTGTTTTTGTTTTAATAAAGGCAAAAGGAGTTGTCAATCTCTATGTGGAGGTCAATTGATCTTAGGATCTTGAATATCATTCGTGAGACTAGAAATTCAAAAGAAGGTTTTTTCCCATATAAATTTATATTGGTCATCCAAGAGATGTGAGCATTTGTACAATGAAACGTAGGACGAGACACAACCATTACGTCAGTAACCATGTAATGGAACATGTTTATGTTTAGAAATAATTGTCCAACCTATTATGCCATTATTACAAAATATATATATCTTCACAATACGAATGTTTCGAATAATACTCCATAAAGATAAATTTATAAAATAAGATTCAAAATAGTACTTCTCTAATCAATTTAAACTATAATAAAATCACATATAATTTTTGTCTCTTCCAAATTTGATCCTTGGGGCCATTCATTAAATGCCATGTACATTGACAAAATGATAAAATAATGTGCAGTATATAGTCATAACCATTATTTTGAATCAACCTTATAATACTCGCATACTTTTAGGTTTGATGTGAATCCCATGTATTCTTTAGATGAAGGACATCATGCCAAACACTGATTTTATTTATGTATACCACACAGGTGCATCAATTAAGTGTGTCAACTTCGTGCATCCTTTAAAAGTTTGTTAGGTTGTGATGTGGGTAAGGTGCTTTTGTACTCCACTTAGTTGGATTAGTTGCTTAGTTGTGCTGGGTGCTTATGTGTATGAGGTATATTCCATATTTGTGAATACAATTGAACATTGTTAATATAACATTGTATATGCAATTGGATCGTGGAAAAAACAATTGAAATGAAAACTTTTGTCTGCATTATGTAATATTGTAATTGTGCATTGTTCTCAAATTTATAACTGGCATCTCCATGCAATCGTAAAATCTATAAAAAATTGGGAACATTAGACATAGAAATATTCTTGGCCACACATGTATAATAACACTTAAAAGACTAAACCATGAATATCGCAAGAGCCTTGATATGAAATATTTTTTATATCATCAAAGTTATAATACAAAAAAGAAGTCTCATCTATGTCCTTTCAATGTACTTGTATCAAAAACATATTTCATGTACATGTGCAAACAAAAGTACATATGTCCTTGACCACGCCCCTATACTCTAAATCTGGATTGTACATAAAAATACATATTTTTCCTAGACTAACACATCAAAACTCTAACTTTCTCTTGTTTTTCCCGGACCCTGATGCTTGTTTCTTCTTTCGACAACCACTGTGCATCTCTAGCGACTGCAAATCAATGACAATATTTCTTGATCAGGTAACTGAACTATTACTATTGACCAATAAAAAAGTTTGAAAATTTAAAATATGACTCAATTGTACATAAAAAAAAAGACTTACTACATCCATTTGGGGTATAGGTGCCTTTGGTGTCCTCGTCCTTTCAGAGACTCTCTGCAATGCTTCTCTGCAAATAAAAAAAAATATGTCAAGTATCTCAAGAATTATCAACATGTACATGAATGAGAAAGTACTAAGCAATTATATAAAAACTGAACATCTCACTGAAAAACCCATTTCTAGGGGAAGAGACTAGGACTCTTCAGTAGGAAGAAGAGCCATAGGTTGAACATCAACCTCAATTGCGTGCACTAATGGACCAACGTGTGGCTACATTCACCAAATGATAAAATAGTTAGACATTGTGCATGTCCATAAACAATACAAATGAACTGTACAATTACAAATATTCAAGTAGATGTACCTCAATGTGACTTATCCCTATTGTAGATGCAACATTGATCGCAGCATCAACAACCCCACTAAGGTTTGGCATGGATGACTCTACATCCTGATGTTGTAAACATGTGAAAATAACATTAAGAAAAACTAGTTGTGAAATGAATTCAAAGATAACCAACAACTGCCACTGGAAGTGTGTACATTGCCGTGGGATGAGTAGGTTGATCCTCATGCACACACTCTCTTTTCAAGGAAGAGGGTTGTCTGATGTAAACAACCCCCTTATATATGTTTGGACTACGGGGAAATCCAAACAAAAGAGGCAGTGCAAGGATTTGTGATGATGTTTGCAATCATAAAGTGTTACCATAGTTAGACATGGAGTTGAATGGATGGAATAATGTGTACTGAAAAACTGACATGTTCTAATATGATTACCCCTACCTGGGACATATCTTCCCCATGGGAGTGCCCGCTTCCATCAATTTCTTTCCCCTCTTCAGATGTTGATAAAATATGCAAGTTTAAAAATTATAAATATTATCAATATATAAAGGAGTGTACAGTAAGAAATTTAAATAATTCAAACAAGATTCGGTCATTAACAATGTACTTACATTCTTCAAGTAATCGTAAATTCCACCTTGTAGTATGTCGCTGAGATCAATGTCTCCAGCATCCGTTCTAAGTGGGTTCCTGCAACTTCAAAAATTGTAAATATTAGACAATTAACAAATTAATTAAGACTAACACATGCATTAACAAAATGATATGTATTAACAAAATGAAAAATGTTTAAATATTACCTCAATGGTGGTTGTTTGGGCCTCGGGTAGAACCACACTGGGTGCAGTACCACCCCCCTGAGAGGCATAAATCTCCTGCAAGAGTAAATATTGAATATATTATGAATCTTTTAATATGTTACATACAGTACGAAAAAATTAAAAATTGAACAATAATAGAGTTTTAAGAATGTCCTTACCTGACCACCAGTCATTGTAGAGGTACCATGGCTTGGTCCTGGACCAAAACAGGGTTGACCACATGATGTGTATATGTGTGGCTTGCTCTAAGTCACATGGGATGTCGTTCTACCCCCATATGTAGATGTTCCTATACCACCAGAAGTTGGTGGTTGTACCCCAGCAGAGGAAGAGGACGATGTTTGGTCAATAGTGGTCGTGTGTCGAGAGACCATCTCAGCTAGAGGAAAAAATGCCTCTTATGTCTAGAAAACCATGTCATGTGTAGGACGGATGTCTACCCTTGGTAGCTAGGAACGAGGTGCAGGTCTCTCTGGATTGTCATCTCCATGCGTAGCATTGGATTAGTGTTGGAGAATCCCCCTACCAACTCCCTGGAAGCCCAACATGTCAAAATAGTTGACATGTTTCCCCATCACAAACTTTGCATACAACTTTAGGAGGAAGTACAATGATACTTCCCTATTATTGTGCGAGGGAATGTCAAATATCATGTACCACCTATCCATCCAATGGTCTCTAATAGGTGGAAAGGTGCACCACTCAATAGAAATATGTGCCCTGGTGATCTTCGGAATATCATTCATACCAGGCAGTCTAAACAAGCTATAGATGTCTTCTTTTGTTATTTTCATCTTCTTTACCTCGTTGTAGCTCAACCCATCAGCGTATTGTTGTATTTTCTTCTCCATGTATGATGAGATGCTATATAAAGCATCATTCGATCTTGCAATTGTATCAACAATAGCCAACAATGAATCTGACAAGGAGAGGCAGAGCTCATCTCCACCCCTCCAAGCAGAACCAATCTCTCTCAGATGGCCAATAACCCTCGGTATCTCAACATTGTTATCCATAGTAGCCACTGCAATCATAAATACAAATAAAATATCATTAGAAATATAAACACATGATATAATGACATCTCTAAGCACTGAAAATTGTATAATTAATGTACGACAAATAACAACATAAACTAAATCTATTTAATGTAAATTTAAAAATTGATCTTGAATTTTCTAGTAAAGAATAAACATTTAACATTTTTTCATTTTAAATTTATGTCATAAATTCAAGTATTAATTCCAATTTCCATTTGCATGTGTACATAAAATGTCTTATGTGCATATGTTTATTGCGAAGCTCCTCAAGATTATTTTAAGGCTTGGATTATGAAGTTTCATCGAAATTGTGAGGCGTTGACTAATTCCCTTGCAGGACCAACTCCCAGATTGTGGGCATGACTAGACCCTAGAATAGGCGGCATAATGTGCTATTGATGAATAAAATCCCAGTATATTAGGAAACAATATTTTAGATATGTAATTATTTGTTGTAGCATGATTTTTTTGGGACTCCAAAATCTATTTAGTATATCTTTGTTTATATGTAATTTGAGCCATGTATGGATTCCACTTGATGTTATTTTAGTTCTATGCCCTCTTTCTATATACCCATGAGAGACTTTAAATGCACAATTGTGTATAGTGGATTTTATGGTTCTAAGGTTTCCACTAGATTATATCATGTATGATAGTATGTGATTGGCATGTTTAATCAAACACATCAACCTACCTATGTATCTTCATGTTTGTAGAGCCTATTGTTGAACTTCATTGTCTTGACCTCAACCAAAAAGTACCCTTCAGTCAATAGGAAATATTTGTTAAAAGCATGGGAAGCTTCTATACCTTATTTTAACACTTTGGATTAGGAAGTTTCATCAAAACTACAAGGTGTTTATTGATGCTCTTGGACAACCAACTTCGATATTTCAGATAGAGGCAAGGGATTTACCATGTTTTTTATGTATTTTAGGGAATATATGAATTCTACCTGATTTTTTTTAGTTGGATGCAAGCTTGCAATATAATTGACAAACTTTGCATATTTGTTAATTTTGGTTTGGATTCACAATGATTCTTGCAAATATACATATATGCAAATAGTGAAGTTCGTTTGTTTTTTATGAGTTAATTGGGGGTTTTCGTTTACATTGGGCATGTAAATTACTTATGCAAAATTGTAAGGTGCTTGACAAACTTTGAATATTTGTGAATTTTGGTATGGATTCACAAGGATGCTTCTGAATATGCATATGGAAATAGTGAAATTGATTTGTTTTTTATGAGTTAATTGGGGTTTTGGTTTCCATTGGGAATGTGAATTTTGGGTATGAATTTCGGTAAATAATAAAAATTATTTGATTTTTATGATTAAATTGGGGTTTTGGTTTCCATTGACAATAAATTAATTTATTTTGGTTTAATTTTTCAAATTTGGGGAAACAAATTAATGAATTTAGGATAAAAATGAGGAGAATACCTCACAAAGAGGAGGTGGATGGCTTTGGCACACCCAAATCACGTTCGCTCACTTGTGTTTTTCTCTGTCCAACTCCAACAGCGTTGTGATGTGGCGAAAAATGACGGGCTCGACCCATTTTAAATAAAATAATAGGTTTTCCAAAATGGGAGAGCGATTATGTTCACTAAAATGGAGGCACGATTTGATTCGATAAAACGAAGGCATGATTTGATCTACTATCCTACTTGTCATACCTGTTGGCAAGCTTGGGACTAGGCTTGGCAAGTTCGGGGTTGCTTGGGATGTTTACTTTTTTATGGATCAAGAGTGATTGACTTCACTCCACCATTGCATCTAAAAGGTCCCTCAACTTTGTGCACTCACCCTTAAACAATACGAGTTGTGAGGGTCATGATTTCAAACAAGTTGTGATTATAAGCAACCCTAAAAATCTGGTTTATATTGGAGCAACACGTTTCTATTTAGGGGTCAATTTTAAGCTTTGTGCTTACAAATTTACGAGGAAATAAATCCATGGTGGAAAAAAGTTGTAATCTAAAACTGGAAAAAAAAGTCATCCAACATGTATCACCACTTTTTTAATCAAGGGTCAAAAAACTACTAAATGTAACCTATAAAAATGAGAACTTTGAAGACCTTTTATTAAGTTGGCAAGTATGTTAGATATCCTAGATGCCATGATGTTCTTAACTAACGTCCGTTTGGACAATTTGCATGAGTGTTCCTATTTACCTCCAAAGAGAAATGCCATTATATTATAAAAATACAATGTAAGGGTAAAATTAAGATTTCATTATTCATGGATAGTTGGATTTGTGGAAACCCCCATTCAAGGAATGAATGCATTCAAGGAGAGTGATCTTGCTAATATTTCCAAAACATTGTTCTTAGATTAACATGAACCCTTGAGGAAGTTGTTTCTTAAAAATGTTGATTGTAATAATTTTATGATTTCTTTGCATGGTTCTATGTGTAAATATCTGAAAACTCATATTGTATAAACTAACATTACATTGATGCGTCAGCTATTTAACACAAAAAAACACATAAAAAATTGCATGTTAAGCCCAAAACATTCATCTCCATCAATGATGAAATTGGTCAATTCCATTCACCTCATAAGCTACACACCATGTGTATTTAATCCTATCCCATTCAATAATAATCAAAGAAATGATACATCTCATACTAACATTCATGAACTCAACCAAACAACTACTCCAAATATAATTCAGTTACCCTTTATTGACTAAGTGATTGATGGAAGTGTTGGTCATGAATTTTTGTCCTTCATAGAAAATTTCATACGGTACAACCATATTCAAATTCATAAAGAGTGTTAAAATAAAATTGCATACACCATAATGTAGGGAACCTTTACATATCATGCCATTCCATTCATACATAAGAATGCTAATTCCACCTTCCAGTGAGTTATGCCCTGTGTTTTCAACTACATGGTATCGATTTATCTAAACAATCTTGATGTTCTCATAGCTATATACAAATGATGGTCAACACACTTAGATGACCTACACAACTATATTTCTTTGATGTCAATTGTACAACATTTGATTAAATCCTCTTAAGTGATATTTTATGTTTATACTGGATGCCTCCTTGAGTTATTTAACTGGAAATAAGGTTATTTTTAATCCCTTGAAGGTTAGTACATCATGAACCTTCCTCCACCCCATTCCCTTCACTAATTTCAAAGCCTTCAAGTCAAAATGATTTTTTTTAACAATGTATTTGTGACTATGCAATACCATCTCGTAGCTCTTTCAATATTTTGTGAAAGAACCATACCTTCATATACAATGATAAATCCCAACAAGAGTTTGGATATTTAAAAAAAAAATTCTAACAATAGCACCCCTCTTTGTCCCCCATAAATTCATTATGAATTCATCCTTGAAATTCCCTCCTCAACTTTCATTATCACCCATGTGTTAGTCCAAAATGGTCATGCCGCCCATGAGCATGTCACTTTACATCACTAAGAACTTGTTAAAGATTGTGTTGTAATATAATAAAGATAGTAAGTTGGCCTTTAGCATGGTGGAGTGAATCAAAACACTTAACCACAACAAAGTCCCACTATCATGGTAGACCCACCCCTCAATGATGTTATTCCTGATGAGCATTTATTCGTCATATCATTAGACAACCCATGCCATGGTGATATATTTATTTATCTTTGAAAATAGATGTTTAGATCCCAAGTTTCTCATGGAAATTATCAATGCATCGACTAACAATCTCTTTGTTATTTCCTTCTTAGTGATGTTCTCTATCATTGAACAATTGACACCATCTTGCATCAATGCCCATTTCATGAGGACAAAGAGAAGGTTCTCAATAATTTTGATTGAAGATTATTTTTTTAATGATGAGTGATAACATGTCCATTAATTTTGTAATTTGACGCATGTAAGTGTAGTATGCACATTTGCTCATGTGAGTGTTGTATACATTTGTACTTAATTTGATTTTGTATACATTTGTAAGAATGTGATTTTGTTTTACAATATAATAGATATTTGACTTTTTTCTTGGAAAAAAATATAAGAGTCTCTAGGTTTTCCCACCCAATATTTAAAGGGTTGGAAAAAGTAGTTAATGTATCATCAAGTTGTCAATAGAAAAGAACATGTGATAAGATAAGAGTGACTTAACAAGTGGATAAACTCAATATTTATTTCCAATCAATTAATTTATGAGAGCTTTAAGCTTATACGTCCAATTAGAACTTTAAGTGTAAGCAGTTTTGTCCATTTTAAAACAAGATTATCTCACTTTTAAAAAATTAAAAAATAAAAAATAAAGATGAGGCATTCCTTATAAATCGGATATTTATATTAAATATTTAATTACGCTGACATTGATATTTAGAATTAAAAACCAATATAATATATTTCCATGTATACATATGCATTATATATATTTCACTCCAGCTTCATATTTTCTATCACCCTGGCTCACTTTACTTCTGCAATGCAAGCTTTGTTATGTATTTCACCCACCTTCATATTTTCAATCACCCCGGCTCGGCTCGGCTCGGCTCACTTTACATGTGCAAGCTTTGTTATTTGGAGCACAATATTGATAAAAACCAATTATCAAGGCATTTTATGAATCATGAAAGAAACAATAAATAACCTATTTGGAGGAAAAGATCAATAGACCTTATAAATTATGATCACAAAATAGATTTTATGAAGGAGTAGCCACATCTAGATTATAAATATCATCTTCAAATGGAAAAATATTAAATTAAGAAGATCATTTTTCGAAATGGAAAGGGATCCTTGGATCATTTCAAAGGTGGCATAGATTATAAAGATCATTCTCAAATGGAAAAGTATTATTGGATCATCCTATGTTTCAAATTAAGGTCATTTCCAAATGGAAAGCAATCCTTGGATCATGTCAAAGGTGGTTTAGGCATTCAAACTAATAAGTAAATTTGATCAAAAAAATAGTCCATATGGAAAATGAGGTTATCAATATTAATGTCTAAAGCATAAAAAAATCCATATAAAAAGGAGATATTAAGGAATTAAAAAATCCTTAAGATATGCTTTGTTTATCTCTAAAATCATAAGATGGGCGAGTATGTCTAGCATTTGAGACTGCATTAAAATATCCATCTTTATGCTTTCACCATCAACTCAAACAATCATAACATGTGCATAACAATTCATACATCCCTTGTCCATCATGTCATTCTCTTGTCAATCCTCAGAGTTTTCCCGGCCAACGTGATGAACTTTCCTCATCCTCTATAAATATTTCTACAAACTCATTTGAAAATATTTCAAATAAACCTTCTTCTTTAGACTCTACTCAATCTCCAATAAACCCATTTTTTCCAACCTCATTTCAAATAATCAATGCATTGTAAAACCTTCCTGAAAAATCCAAGCTATGTGAACACCCAGAATGCTCTATTCAGCTTGATGAAAACAACATATGCAAGGCCCCTAATGATGTGAAACTCCCACATCTCATATGCAACATGATACGATGTTATGATTTTCCTAACAGTTGGAAGGATCAATCTTAGAAAGTCGATGATCTTCTAGCCTCTCAAAGACCCTCTTGGGATAAATCAAATCTTGGGTATAACAAAGCATATACAGGAGAAGAAAGAATAAGAAAAAATATTAGGCATGAGGCCAAACAAAGTGGAAGATTTAAGAGGTTGAAGCAGAAGGAAACTCATCCATCCTCCATAATAACCACCATTCTTCCTCCAGAAATCCATAGACCTTCCCTCCATGAAATAGAGATATTCTTGAATAGATACAAGGCCTACTTTCCTTTTGATCAAAGAGATGACTTTATGAAGAAGATGACAAATTGGGACTTCTTTATACATGAGGACTCTAGATAATTTATAGCATCATACTCTCTTGAGGATAAAATGAATTGACATCAAAATGGAAAGAATATATGAAAACCAAAAATGAATGGATCTATTTCTACAAATGGTTTAAAGCCAAAAAATCAAATCCATCTTCTCAAGAACCCCAAGAATTCATTGAAGCAATGAGTACTCTCTATATTAATATGGTAGAAAGTGAAGAATGACCTGAGAGTTCTAAAGAACCTACAGAACAAGAAATTCCAGAAAAACCCAAAAGAATCCCAGAAGCTCATAGATGGGAATTAGCTAAAGGAGGAGAAACTTTTACAGTCACCTATTTTCCTCCATTAAAACCCATATTTTTTAGAAGAGAAGAAGACAAAGAAGATCTAGTAATTGCATGTTCTTTGACTGGGACCAAGAGGAACAGAAAATAAATCCATTAACAATTAAACTAGAATAGTGTAGTCATCAAAGGCCTAGCTTTACATATGCAAAGATAGGGAACCCTAAAAAATACTTCTAGCTGGTAGCGAACTCCCCCTTGAGTGGAGTGAACTTGTTTGGATGAAAATGAGTGACAAACCTTATTATTTATAGTTGACTTTATGTTTTCTTGTTCACTTTAACCAGAGCCAACTTGCACACTTAATCTAGTCTAGCTTGTCTTTTATGCATAATAATCATTGTTTATTATTATATTTTCTAAGGCCAACTTGGTGAGGATGCCTCACACAGCTACTACATCAACCCTCCCTCTTAGCCACGTAAGAATAATCATACAAGAACACCACTTATGGATATCATTTGTAAATCAAAACTATCTCTAACATCTCTATATCATAAGTAAGTTCCGACACAGTATCATTCCATTGAGAAGTGTCAACAACTCAACCCAGTCCATCGGGTGTCCATCGGAGTGTCAATATGCACCAACTCAACCATGTACACTGGGGAACCTACATGTAAAAACTCAACTTATTATATCAAGGATTCAACAACTCAACCCAGTACATTGGTGGGTCCACATACACCAGCTCAATCCATTCCATTGGAGAGCCTACATGTAATATGCGCTAGTATGCACCAGTATGCACTAGTTATATGCACCAGCCTCTCCACCCCATCACAAGGTGTCTTAGAGATATCCCCACTCTGTCTAAGAGTCTCTGGGAGAATGCACTAGATTTTTCCATCACATCACATGATTTACAAGAGATATCCCCACTCAGTCATAGAGTGTCCAGGAGCATGTTTTGGTCTCTCCATCCCTTCACAGGATTTCCAAGAGATCTCCCACTCCATCACAAATTGTTCAAGAGAATGTAGTGGCCTCTCCACCCCTTCACAAGGTGTCCAATAGATATCCCCACTCTATCAGAGAGTATCTAAGAGAATGTTGTGGCCTATTCACCCCTTCACAAGGTGTTCTAGAGATATCCTCACTCCATCACAGAGTATTTGGGAGAATGCAATGGCCTCTCCATGCCTTCATAGGGTGTCTAAGAGATCTCCCCACAACATCATAGAGTGTATGCGACAATGCAGTGGTCTCTCCACCCCTTCGCAAGGTGTCCAAGAGATCTCCCCACTCGGTCACAAAGTGTCTGAGAGAATGTCACTATAAAATCATCCTTCCCTCTCAATGAGGGAGTTAACATGATACTAATATCCCCACTCCATCACAGAGTTACCAGGAGAAGGTATGGTCCCATTTTTAGCCATCTAGGGATTATTCTCCCCACTCTATCATAGAGTGTTCAGGAGAATTTACTACCCCATTCTGACTGATCATATACCCTTATCCAAGTCACGTGACTAATACTGGGAGAATGTCTGCTTGATGTTGCATACATCCATCTTCACAAATGGTGCATATGGCACATGTGGGCCAAATATTCATTTGCATGCATAATGTGGTGTAGTGAGATCCATCATTGATACACACAACCTCATAATGATTTCCATGCAACACATGTACACAAATATTCCCTTTATAGAGAATATACTATTTTGTTACATGAAGGAAATCATGTTTTGGGAAACACCGCTTGGCTCTCAACCTTGAGATTTTTTAGGAGAGACATCAACATAGTGTGAAATATTTGTATGCCTAGACTCAAAATTGAATTCCTTGGAAAATATTGAAATCTAAGTTTTGATTGTCTCACCTAAGCTTCCTTAGTTACCTATTGAATTTTGGTCGAACCAAGGTTTAAAAGTTTTGATTGTCTCACCTAAGCTTCCTTAGTTACCTATTGAATTTTGGTCGAACCAAGGTTTAAAAGTGATAAGGGATTCTTTGGGTAATTTCATTATTGTGGATGATATTTATTATAACAATGATTCATGCACTATGGCCCGTATATTGTTTGAGATAGATTTAAGGAAATGACTCTATGAATTGATGAAACAAATAGGTAATTTGGTGTTCACATTATGGGTGAGGGAATGGATGATGTCAATTTTATTGTAGGCTTCTTGATTGATATACACTTTATATAATAACCCTTCCCCCTCCTTGCACTAAAATTAATGGTTATTCTTCCTCCTCTTGTGGGTCTGGTCGTTACTAATTGATACCTTGGCCACATTCTCTGGATTCAAAGATCTAGGGGGGATGGGATTTGACGCTTCGAAAGAGATTGGTACTTCTAACTTCAAACATGTCTCTATAATTTAATATAAATAATGTACAAGCTCATGTTCAAGCTTTAAAACTAATACATACTTATGGGAAAACATGACCATGATCAAGGAAGCTTTATATGTAGGTGATACATAGAAGCTAAAATTTACAGGTTAGTTCAACTTAGTTATAACACTTTTATTTATGTGATTAAGTGATATTACAAACCTATTATTACATAATACTCATATGTAAGGATCTCATGGATTGTGTACCATCACCATTACTCTTAGAGGTTGTAATGGTATCAAAGATCATATAGGGTCAAGTTGGAAACAACAGTAAGTTAATCCTATTCTTTATTACTAATAAAAGCTTCTAATGATTATTCCTTTTCTATTATATAGCTTAACATAGGTAATACTACTATTCACCTTATATAATTATAGTTGACTACGGTGATGCTTACTTACCTCTTTAGCTTGATGAAGCTTGAAAGCATAGTGACCCCAATATCAATGCTTAGTAACAAGTGTTCAATAAAGAGTAATAGATAAGTATATGCCTTATTCTTATAATTAGAGTAACACAAATAAACCGTGCATATAATATTCTTTACCAGGCATACTTTTGGATAAAATAATTGCACAGACTTACGGAACAATATTGAAACCAGTCATTGGCACTCCTCACTAAATTTCTTAAGCACACACCACACCAAACAGTGATCAAATTTGAAGGGCAAGTCTTAATTTCAATTGGAAGGGAATTTATTCTCTCGGCCCTTTAGAGATGAAGGGAAATATAAATAATTGTCCTTTAATTGACAAGTATAAACTAACTAAGCCTTTTCACCAAAAAAATGCAAAAAACAAATATTGTTTTTTCAGCGCTTGTTGTGAAAGCGTACATGTATGTGATGGAGGGGCTTAAGTCAATTGAATCCTTCCAACTCACTATATGTATGAGTCTCAAAACTCCTTTTAAATTGAACCAGAATACCATTTTCCATGCTGATGCAGGCCAGTACCCTCTTTATTGTCTTACCAAAATGCATGATAATGAGGAAGAAGACCTAAAATTATGGACTTCGCCTTTAAAGAATGCCTTGCAATCACATTGTTAAGGAGTGATAAGAAGATCATAACCATCAAACGTGTCAAATCTCAATTTATAGTGTTAATTAAAGACTTATAAGGTAAATTTAATATAAGACTTATAGTTGTATCTTACTCTTTTCGTCTTGACACATTTACTATTTTATGGTTGTCTTTGGGCCTTGACCCAATTTGTATTATAAGGTGAGGATGTGCATACATAATAATCCTTAGTTATGACTATGAGATGAGGATTTAAAGAGAAGAGGATGTAAAGACAAGTAATTTTTATATGTATTTTGGTAGTGTTGAGGACAAATGCTGTGAGAAACCAGAAATGTTTGGAAGGACTGAGCGAGATTACATCAGGATCATGGAACCCATCAAATTGAAGACTATTCTTCAGCCAACAGTTGTTTTTTTAATTTTATTAATAACCATTGTTTCTCCATATCATGTGCCCAATGACACCTCTCTATAGCAATGCATAAAACAAATTTCGCACAGTTTGTGATCCTAGCTACATGCCATTATTTGTATTTTCACGATATCGAGTGTTCTTTATAGTTGTCGTGAGTCCATGATATTCATGCAAGAAATGAAGTCTTGTAGAGGAGGACTTATCAAACCGGCCTGTTGAATTTCATTTTGACAAAAAAAGAGTGGACATTGGTAGTGAGGTTCACATATGTAGTAGGCACAAATTTTTGAGCTCGTTTCATGCCTATAGTAGACTAGTAGTTGTTATTTTTTGTTATAGATGTAGTAGTTGACACATTGTCACACTTTAGATTGCAACCCTAATTGAATCAAGATTCAGAGTCACATATCAATGGCTAGTTACTCATAGTCATCAATGATTACTAGCCATGTTGCACAACTAAGCAATGAGTGCATGGCATGAGTGAGTAAGTGATTATAATTTATCATATTTCCAATATTTTGAATGATGAGTTGAACTTTATAGCATAGAAATTTCAACATCTTGAGAAATTTATATGGATGGATAATTTCAAATGTTGCACTTCTTTTGAAATGTTGATATAAATTATTCCCTTCTTTATTGGAAGCGTAAAATTCAAATTTTTTTTTTTTTGAAGGGTAATTTTAACTTTACACTTTTGGGAAGGGCTAGAACTCTTTGGAAGGGTTAAATTTTGAATGTTGCACAACAACATTGTAGCACCATTCATATAGTCAACCATGAGACTTGTACCTTTTTATGGTTTAAACCAAACAAAAAAGGTGTTGTACCATAGCACCTACACCTCGCACATGGCCATCCTTGGTGTCCAAGGTCCTATCGCAATCAAAATAAAAAGGAGTTATTTACTATTGCTTGGAGTGTGATATCCAACTAACAATCGCCACATCCCAATACCATCATACCACTAGTGGTCTCATCGCACTGCCAATGGTTTGGTAACCTGCATGCACTTATGATTGCGATATGATATCTCAGCCTTTAATTTTATCAATAATCGATCTCCCCCCTTCAGTTGGTCAATAAGTTAACCAAAAATTCTACACCTTTGATCTTCATTCCAACATACATTTACCATTGATTTGTTATGTGTAAGCCTCCAAGCATATGGTTACCCTAAAAAAATGTTTTAGGGATTTGTGGGGTTGAATACAGTCCACTCATGTGAGCTACAAGTTGTTAAATGGTATTTCGAAGCTAAAGAACATGAAGATTGATGGTTTTGCTGGTATAAATAAGATGGAGGTTCGTTGCCACAATTCATGGAAAATTGTTATGTTTATGCTCTACTATTTGCACCCTATCGACCTGTAGTTTCTTCATGAGAGCTCTGGGTTCACCATACAGAGACTTGGGTTTGCTTCTTTAAGTCTTGGGTTTTTTGCTGCTAGGCCCAGGGTTTTCCTCTTTGAGCCTTAGGTTTCAACTGCACTCAGGAGATTTGTTGGTCTAGAAGGATATCTTAGTAACTATGAGGACATATCTCAGTAGTATCAGTAGGAAACATTGACAGTGAAGGTGTTGATATTGGTTGGAAAAGGATCTGTTCAATTCAATCCACTAGACATAAAAACAGTCATGACAGGGACAAGCGTTCCCAACAAGCAAACAAGAAATGGAAAGCCCTGCTCCAGGAGGACATTGAAGGTAGCCAAATAATGTCAGGTGAGGTCATACCAAGAATTGCAGGAGTAGAAGAAGTTTACCAGATCTCAATAGAAATCCATGGCTACTGTGAATAGGTACTTTCTCAAACAAGATGACACAAACAAAACATTCATCCCAAGATCCAAAACATTCTCTCATGTTCTTCGTGCAATTATTTTGAATTTTGTGTTTTAATTTTTCCCTTCATTCTTTCTGCTTTAAATCTTGTTTCTCTATACAAATTGGTCTTGCTAGGATTTTCTAATTTGTAAAAGGTCTTGAATTAGTCTTCCAATAACAATTCAGCAGTTTTAAATGTAAATCTTGTTGGAATATAATGTTCCAACATACTCAATAATTCAGGAATCCTATAGTATGATGTATTAATGTATATGGTAACTTTAATAAAAGGTCTAATGTCAAGTATGATCTATCAAATGTAATGGTGACTAAGATAAAAATTCATTAGTTTATAGGAAGCTAGACCAATCAGGTAGTACACCTACCTACTTGATGAATAAAAGGAGATAAACCTCATTGTATCAACTAAATCCATTAATGAAATATTTCTTTTAATCTTTATGGTCTTTCTTATGAATGCTCATCACCAAATTTCATCATGAAATCATAGAAGCAAAGTTCTGAAAGAATATAATTGGATTCTGAATCTTCAGTAAAAGTTTGGCAACTTTTGGAGAGAAGGCATCCTACAAAATTTTGGACACAAGAATTGAAGAGGCAAGACGAAAAGTTTCTTGAATTGGAAAAAAGACAAATACATTTTTCATTTACAAACTTCTAAAGTAAAATCTTTAGAAATATGAAATCAAATATATTTAAATTTTTCCAACAATTACATTAAGGCATTTCGTAAAATTTTCCAATTATTGCATATTTCATTTTAAGGCAATGTATTTGTTATAGCTGATTTTACCACTCCAAGTAAATCACACTTGTATGGCCTTCCCCTGTCCCTCTGCAGACTCCTTAGACCCCTTGGACCATTTTTTGTCCTTTGATGTTTCCTTTACCATCCCTAAAAACATGTGAAAATTAATACACGCGACTTTTAAACCCTTAATCGTGTATATATGCGGTTTTGACCCCTAAAACCGCATACATCGGGATGTGTGCATAATCCGAATACTTTTGGAGTTTTCCTTGACATGGATCCGACTCACTTGACTCCTAGCCTTCCCTATGCCTTGATATCGCTCGAATTCGACCTTTCATTACCCCTTTGAAAAGCTGTATAAGGAACTCTATGGTACATTGAAGGAATATGAGAGAATTGAGAGCAAAGAAACTATAGTCCATTGTTGTCAAAACTTGTGCTTGAGTTTGCATCCCTTTGTCCCTTGGAACACTTTTGTGTTCTTCCCAAGCTTGCCTTTTGCTTGTGAGCTTGCTATTGAGAGATGGAGGATTGAGGTGGTGGAGGCCAAGTGGGGGATTTAGTTTCTTTGATTCACCGACATGCGGACAGAGGTTGTATCCATTGTAATCTCTGATTTTATATTAATAGAAATATCTTTTCCTATCCAATAATGTATGTTTGAATGAATATTTTATCCATGGATGTTTTCAAATGTTTATACATTGTTTATTATATATGCTAGAATAGATCTAACACCAATATATATAGTATGCTTGTATTGTTTACTTGTTGTTGAGGAAGTAATCTATCAATTCAAGCTGAAGTTGGAAAGCTCAATGGGGATCTACTTCAACCGTCCGGAATAAGGTATGAGGTCTGATCCTTTAGTGTTAGATATTTAATTTCTATTGCATATTGGAAAGGATTGATTTCTAGATTCAATTCGTCTGTTGTGGTACCCCAAGCCATAGGAATTTCTCTCCATAACAGAATTGGCGACTCTGCTGGGGATTGAACCCAGAATCTCTAGTTTCGCAGACTAATCACAAACCCGATCACTATAAGAAAAATACCTAACTATGCAAAACTGTACAATAATATACAATAACCAGCCTTGGCTGAAAATCATGCATAGTACTTCTTGAGATAGAGCCCATTTCTAGGCTTTGCCAAGTTCGTTCCCTCATAATCCACTAACTCATAGGTGCCCTTCTCTAACACACGTTTGACGACGTAAGGACCATGCCACATGGGGTTAAACTTTCCTTCCCCCAATGGTTCTTTCAGTTGATCCCACAAAAGGACCAAGTCTCCCTCACTAAACCTCCTTGGACAGACAGAATTATCATACTGGACCTTTACGCGATGTTCATTTACTTCTAGAGCCACCAAGGCATCTCAACGCTGCTCATCAAGTTGCTCAAGGTGGACCAAACTCTCATCCAATGGTGAAGTGTCTGGTAAGAGTTCTATGGATAGCTTCAAAAAAGGAATCTCGCATTCAACTGGAAATATCAACTCCACTCCATGTACAAGATGATATGGAGAAAAACCTGTGGTAGTCTTAACAGCGGTTCTATACGCCCACAAAGAAGGATATAAAATGATGTGCCAATTATTCTTGCTCTATGTGATGGTTCGTTGGAGAATGGATTTGAATGATTTATTCACTACTTCTACCTGTCCATTCGCTTGAGGGTAGCAAGATGAGGAATTCTTTTGTTTGTATCCTAACTTTGATGCCAACTCTTCCATCATATGATTCTGAAATTGCGAGCCATGGTCAGTGAAAAGCTCTTTCAAAATTTTGAATTGAGTAATAATCTGGTTTTATATGAAGTGTGCAGCTATCTTTCCATCAAATTTAACTGTAGGCATAGCCTCAGCCCATTTCGTGAAGTAATCAATAGCCACTATGATATGATGATGCCCCCTAGCTGAAGCTGGGTTGCAATCCATAAAATCAAGCCCCCACTTGGTGAAGGGACTAGCAGTGATGATGAGATGTAACGGGGCAGGTTTCAAGCACATATTGAATGCAAACACCTGGAAAGGGTGGCACCTCTTGATCGCATCTATACAATCGTTAAAGATCGATGGCCAGAAATAACCCGCTCTTAAGATTTTTTGGGCTGTAGAAAGCCCAGATAAATGACCACCACACACCCCTCCATGGAAATCATTCATCACTACCTCAGCCTCTTCATGAGTTAAACAACATCATAAAATGGAATCTACCCCACGGCGGTACAAAGTGTTATCCACTATGAGGTAATTCTTAGACACGTGACGTAATCGTCGTTGTTCATCCTGTGAGAGGTGAGTAGGGACCTTCAATGTTTGTAAATATATAATGATATCCCTATACCATGGGTCTAAAGTTGAAATTAAGAAGATGTGCTCATCGACAAACGTATCTTCACAAACCAACTCCTTGGCCTTGCTTGGGAAATCCGATATAAGCTCTACAAAAATTAATGATTTCTTTGACTTTGCCGAAACAAACTCGAGATCAAATTCTTGCAGGATGGCAATCCATTTATTATATTTTCCCCCAATCATCCTTCGAGTGAGGATGAATTGAAACGGATTGACATGGGCTACAACCAAGGTCTGGTGAAGGATAATATAATGTCTCAACTGTCGAACCGCATGTACGGTAGCTAAAGCAAGCTTCTCAACATGAGAATAATGAATCTCTACATCAATAAGGTTCTAGATCAGATAGTATATGACATGCTCCTAGAGCTCCTCATCCTCTTGAACTAAAACCATACCAATCGTCTCCATGGACGTGACCACATAAAGTAGAAAATCATGGCTATAGTCTAGGGGACTAATCACCGGGGCCAATGCTAGGGCTCGCTTGAGCGCATCAAAGGACTCCTGGGCTCGCTCATCCCAACAAAAGGTGGTGTCTTTCTTCAAAAGACGCATGAAGCCTCTAGTCAAATTGGAAAAATTGACAACAAATCTCCGTAAGAAGTTTTCCATGCCTTGCAAACATTGAAGATGATGAATATATTTTAGGGGAGACAAATGAAGTATTGCCTCAACCTTCAAAAGGTCAACTCTTATACCCTCTTTAGAAATGGTGAATCCTAACAAGTGACCTGACTTCACACAAAAGATGTACTTGTGAGAATTTAACCTAACCAAATAATGGCGGCATCTTTCTAATACCAATCTCAAGTGATAGGAATGACACATTCTCATACAAGAATGAGCAGCAAGGTCATCCAAAAATACCTCGATAATTGACTTGAGATCATGGACTATCAAGGTCATTTCCCACTGAAAAGTAGCTTTAGAATTCTTAAGGCCAAAAGGCATTTTCCGATATGCAAAAGTTCCCCAAGGACAAATAAATGCATTCTTATGTTGGTCCTCAGGTTTAATTTGTATCTGATTATATCATGAAAAGCTGTCCATAAAGGAAAAAAGCTCGCTACCCGCACACTCATCCAAAATCTGATCAATAAATGGTGTGGGGAAATTGTCCTTAGGACAAGCATGATTCAAATCATGGAAATCAGTACATATGCAGATTGCTCCCTGCTTCTTATCCACCGGAACGGGGTTTGAAACCCACTCCGTCAAGGGAACGGGATAGATAAAACTGGCTTTCAACAGTTTCTCTATCTCTGCCTTAATCACAGGTGCTTTCCTAGGATTCACCGCACGCAAGCATTGTCAAACAGGCTTAGAGTTGGGATAAGTCTTAATCTCGTGTTCGACAATACGAGGGCCGATACCTGGCATTTCATCATAAGACCAAGAAAATATATCACAGAATTCTTTAAATAGCTTGGTGTATTCTTGAATCTCAGCATGGGAACATTCTTCCCCAATATAGACATTCTCTATCCTACCAGGATCGCAAGAGATATTGATAGGAATCGTTGAAGATATGTTTGCCATGTTTCCATCAGCCATCAGACCAGGAGATCTTAATGGAACCATAGGACTACAAATTCTCTCACTAAGAACCCCCCTAAAGTCCTCATGCTCCAAGTGGTCAAGCTCAGGAAGAAAGTAAGATCTATGATGGAGTTCCTCCCATGGTGGCTCAACTCCCTACATGGCCTCAATAATCACTTCATCTGAAGGGAAAACACTATCAAGGCAGTTGTGTGAATGAGAAGACTGCACTGCCCATGCCGCTAGCACATAAGGATCCTCCTCCTCCTTCTGCGAAGAGGAAGGACTAGGCTCTACAACACTCTCAAGATTGGCTTGATAAGCTACCATAGTTGTAGGCAACAGCACATCTGTCACGATGGGCTCACTCGAAGTACTCGGTGTAGGAAGAATCCAAGGATCTTCCATATGACTCGTACGAAAAGACACCGATCTCATAGATTTTGAAGCCTCATCGGAACTAGACCCTATCATAAGGATCGATGCAAGATAGCTAAAACTTCCCATGAGGGATGGATACATGCCTACACCCACACTCCCAGTTGCCAGCTAAGAGTGTTCAACGATTGGGATCGAATCTCCCGAAGATGCAGTAACTGACAGATTCTTGAATGATGTTTGATCAATCGTGACTATCTTCTCATTAAATTGAAATCATACAACGTGAAATAGGGAAGAAGCTATGGCTTTCATATTGTACATCCAATTCCTACCCAGCAAGAGATTGTAGTCAAGGGACGCATCAACCACCTTGACCTCTAGCGCAACGGTCTTCCCTCCCAAATGAACCTTAAGGGAAGGAAGGATCCCATGTGGCCTAAACGATCTCCCATTGAATGTAGTTAACATGGTCGCTGATTTAGACAGCTCAGGGGAACCTAAACCCTTCCAACATGATAAATACATCACAGAAGCAGCAGCACCTTCGTCAATCATAGTGCGCTTGACAGTCATGTTAAGACATTCTGCATGAATCAAAAGAGACACATAGTAAGGCAAGCAAGGCTGAAGTCCTACAATTTCAAATTTAATCATGGAGGAAGAATCATCATCATTCACACCAAGGGTAGAAAGCAAAGCCTTCCTTTGTGAAGGACAACTCTGAAGCACTTCCAATGCATACATCGCACAAGGAGTGTGGCCCAAATCCTCGACAACTGAATAGTTTTGGGCAGCTCGAGCATTAGGATTATGCCTCGAATGCTTAAGGACTCCCTTAGGAATGTAAGGTGTAGCTTCAGGTTTATCCACAAGTTTCTCAATATGCAAAGGAGACCTTGGTGGATCAGGTTCCTTTCCTGGGCTAGGTTGTGATGAACCATAGTCCTTCGCACGGGTCACAACTTTCACAGCACGTACCATGTTAATGCAACCACGACCACTACCCTCCGGCAGATCTTGATCACCACCAAATTGATCATGGGTCCTCGAGTTCATATTTTGATTGTGAGGTAAAGGGTTAGTTAGCACAGCTGGGCCCTGTGCCAAGAATATCAAGGCTTCATCGATACAAGGGCATAAGTAAGTGAGTTGATCGTCCTTACACAACTTGCAAGGGAATTTAACCTTACGTTTAGCTTGCTTGTTCCCCCCAGCATTATGGTTGTTCTTTTCATTATTATTAGCATTCTCATTCCTATTCCCACCCTTATGATTATTCTTACCCTTCTTTCTATTCCGTCTGGGTTGTTGGTTACCCTTCTGGTCCAACGATTGCACTGAAAGTACACTCGCCGTTTGGGTGGGTTGAGATGAAGTCGTGGCTTGTCCCAAAGCAGATTGGTTGATTGACAATTGACTAACTTGTTTTGCAACCGAATCTATAGGTTTAGCACTTGCACAACCCACAATGCCATCGGCATGTGGTCTAGGTTTAACTTTGGGGTTGAGACTAGAAAGCAGAGCATTGGGAATGATCTCATATAACAAACCGGACCGAGCATAAATCAAATCCAGTTCCTGCGCCCTAAAAATGGCTTGTTCCTCATTTTGCACTCTGGATGTAGAAACATCATTCGCTATAAACAGCAATAACGACTTAAGGAACCATTTGAGGAGGAATTCTGAGGTATAAAGGATTTAATTAACCTCTTTCGTCTATGCCACTCTTGGATATGATCTGAGATATGTGTGGCTTTATCCTACCGAAATATCGACAAGAGTTCAATACCAAGATCATAATGCACTGGTAGCTATAAGTGGTTAAGAAAATTCATCGTTAGGTCATTGAACAAATCGAATGCCCCCCTAGGTAGCTCTATATACCATTTCGCGGTAGGCCCTGTAAGGGTGCATTGAAACAGCCT
This sequence comes from Pseudotsuga menziesii, assembly GCA_001517045.1. Lineage (NCBI taxonomy): Eukaryota > Viridiplantae > Streptophyta > Pinopsida > Pinales > Pinaceae > Pseudotsuga > Pseudotsuga menziesii. Next base: position 312,125 of record LPNX010996631.1, on the reverse strand, counting down.
TAAACGAATGGAGTCCTAGTATAAGGAATCCGAAGAGCACCATAGGTGAAAGGTAGTAACATGTTCACTCGGATCCTCTCCCGGTTTTCCCTCGAACTTGGGTATGTCTGAGGGAAGCTTAGTAGGGACAGTCGGCCAAGCCGGGTCATGAGCTACAGGATTGTTCATCAATCTTGACAAGTCAGGAAGATTCAGCGTTGCAAGGAAAGGGAGCCTAGGTTGATGAGGTTGATGGATCACTCCCTGATAGTTTAGATTCACATAGGTTTGATTACCACCATGGCCTTGGCCATAGTGCCCTCCTCCCGTTTGACCCATATAGGGTGGCATGGAAGCACCATAGTGTGGTGTACCTTGACTATTCCGAGCTACAAAGTCGTAATTTGGAGAGTAAGCAGGTTGTTGATACCCGCACCCATAAGGTGAAGAACCCTGTCCGTACTGCGTCCCATAATAAGGCCCATAAGTCATCACATGAGATGTCCCATGAGACACTCTGTAAGTAGGAATATACACTCTGGAAGTAGGAATATACATTTCAAAAGTAGGAATGTGACCTCTAGAAGTATGAACATGACCTCCCGAAACAACAGGTGATGCATGAAGCTGAGACACAACCGGTCTAGTAACTGCAGTACGGACATAACTCTTAGCAAGGTTCCAGCCCGAAGGACCATGTGAATGAGGTGGAGGGTGAACATTCAAAGAACTAGGGACAGAGAACGAAGGGATATTTGTAATTATGTACATACTATTCCCTATAGTCACTCGTCTCAGATCTAGTATCCTAATAGGATCACTAACCCTAGACCTAGGAGGAATATGTGATGTAGCTTCCACCACCGGGATGGAAGATGCAATGTGACTAGTGCTCCCAAACCTCTCCGCATGGTAAGGAATGAGAGTGCCCCCAGGCATACTGTTAGGCTCAAACTCAAATTCGACATGAAATGCCAAATCATGTGTGGGAAAACAAGACATACCATAACTACCATAACTAGTGCTCGCGGGTTCAAAATGAGTCTCATCATCCTCTAGCATTCCATACCGGTGATGCATCAATGGGGAATAAACCCTAGAGTAAGTAGGTCTATCATGAAAGGTTCCTATCTCAGAAATCACAGGACCTAACCCATTCAAGTCGAGTGAAAGATCATAGTTAGGATTAAACTTCCCATCTTCCACATGAATGGGAGAAGGTGATTTATGAATACCTTCTATATGGTCTCCCATGGTGTGTGAATCAATGTGCAAAGTAGTCCGCCTGGACTGTCTATTTCTCACTCCCAAAGGAGGAGGAGATGTAGAAGGTGGAAGTCCTGCTAAAGGATGAGAATGGCAAGGAGCTACACCCAAATCCACAATGACTCAAAAATTACAAAAGACTCTCTATCTATGCAAACCCTAGGAAAGCTATCATGCACAAAGAAATCACCAATAAAATCTAAAGCCAAACATAAGAAATCAAGAGTAGGATAAGTGAGCTCCCGAATGAAGCAGGTATGTCTCACCTAGGAGAGGCTTGAGAGTCCCATACACAACAAGCAGAGGTACGTAACCAATTATTGTGGCCCTCAGCATCAACGCGTAAAGCGACTATGTTGTTCAACCCCAACCTAGTCGGGACACCTACAAAATAACCCCTGCAAAATACCCCCTCAACATCCTAGGTAAGGCCACTAAGGTCACCTCAATATAATCAATGCTCAGGCAGACAATCGCAGTCGGGATTGACCGTATGGGTTGGGTAGCAAAGCCTGAAACTCTCGAAAGAGCCTCCAAATACGAATACAATCCTGGAAATATCTCCGGTGCTACTCAGTTATGACTAGGGGTCATCCTAATCAATAACCGCTCACACTATCTCGTGCTTAACTCCCTTTTGAGAGGAGGATTTCGAGAAACACTGGTTATACCAAGGAATTTCACACACTCACCTGGACAGACGCATTCATGTTGTTGTTTAGTGGTCTTGGAGAATTTACTCACAATGAACTATTCCAAGACTCTAAAACCTAATCTTCTTGGTGAACCCTATCAAATAAAATAGTGTAGTTCATTTTAATTAAGCATTGATTTTAATTGGCTTTATTACTCAAAAGAGGGATATGGTCATGCAACTAATGGTGTTATGACACAACATGAAGTAAAATGCACACCTAACAATCAATGCAAATGCATTGTGTCCATGAAAAGCAGGGTATGCTACTACATGAAAAACACAATTTTCTTCAAATGATAAATGCAAGCTTTCCTATATGAAATCCTGACTAATACTCCAAAGCAAATCTAGTGCAAGTACTATGCAAAATGAAAAATGCAATGCATGATGATAAGCAAATATTTTTGGATTTTTTGAAATAAAATGAGATATAAAAAGCAAAAGAGTGATTCTACAATCCCCAGACTTTGCAAGCACACTCAAGCAGCACTTAAGTAAAGCACTAAGGTAAAATAAGTCTAATGCACTAATCCCAAAACAAAAAAAAAACAAAAATGCAATGACAAGAACATTCTTAAAAAATAAATTTACCCTAAAAAAAAGCGTCTCTGGTCAGAAACAGAGGTGTATACAGACTCTGGAAATATTAGAGGAGACTCAGCAATCATCAAAATTCACCCAGCAACCATTCAACTTCCTCTAAAAGGAAAAACTAAGGGCATACGCAACTGTTCGCAATAAATCCGTGTGTATACGTGGAAATAGCAGAGAAACCCGTGTGTATACATGACTGTGAGTTCAAAACTCGCATACAGGAAGAAAAGTGCATAAAAATAAAGGCAAGCAGACAAGCTGAGACAAACTTCACACCAATCAGACACTACCAAGAAAACATGCCCCCAAACCCGACATAGAAACCCCCAAAGGAAAACTACTAGGAACTCCCCAGTGAAGTCGTAATATGTGCTCGAAACCTACCCTGTTACATCCCATCATCACCGTCAGTCCCTTCACCAAGTGGGGGCTTGATTTTATGGATTGCACCCCAGCTTTGGCTGGGGGGCATCATCATATCATAGTGGCTGTTGATTACTTCACGAAATGGGTTGAGGCTATGCCTACAGTTAAATCCAACGGTGAGAGAGCCGCGCACTTCATATTCAACCAGATTATTACTCGGTTCAGAATTCGGAAAGATCTTGTCATTGACCATGGCTCGTACTTTCAAAATCGTATGATGGAAGAGTTGGCATCAAAGTTAGGATACAAACAAGAGAATTCCTCCTCTTACTACCCTCAAGCGAATGGATAGTTAGAAGCAGTGAATAAATCACTCAAATCCATTCTCCAATGAACCATCGCACAAAGCAAGAATAATAGGCACATCATGTTATATCCTACTTTGCGGGCGTATAGAACCGCTGTTAATACTGCCACAGGTTTTTCTCCATATCATCTTGTACATGGAGTGGAGTTGATATTTCCGGTTGAATGCGAGATTCCTTCTTTGAAGCTAGCCATAGAACTCTTACCAGACACTTCACCATTGGAGGAGCATTTGCTCCACCTTGAGCAACTTAATGAGCAGTGTCGATATGCCTTGGTGGCTCTAGAAGTAAATAAACGTCACGTAAAGGTATAGTACGATAAGTCTGTCCATCTAAGGAGGTTTAGTGAGGGAGACTTGGTCCTTTTGTGGGATCAACCGAAAGAACCCTTGGGGGCAGGAAAGTTTAACCCCATGTGGTGTGGTCCTTACATCGTCAAACGTGTGTTAGAGAAGAGCGCCTGTGAGTTAGTGGATTATGAGGGAACGGCCTTGGCGGAGCCTAGAAATGGGCTCTATCTCAAGAAGCACTATGCATGATTTTCAGCCAAAGCTGTTTATTGTATATTATTGTACAGTTTTGCATAGTTAGGTCTTTTTCTTATAGTGATCAGGTTTGTGATTAGTTTTCGTTTCTTTTGGTAGATGTCAATGGAATATTCCACCTACATAGGATTCGCGAATGGTGTAAGCCGTCACACTCAACACTCAGCCTCTGCTGCTTGGATGATTTATACTCCTATGAGTCAGGTATTGTCTTCAGGAGGCGTATGTTTGTGGCCATCTTCAAACAATGTTGTTGAATATAGTGCCATTATTAAGCTTCTACGAGATGCCATTTCACATGGCGTTCTCTCTCTTGAGCTACGTCTTGATTCAGAGTTAGTAGTGTCACAACTTAATGGTTTGTACCATGTTAGAGATTCGACGTTATTAAGAATATTCTTATGTGTGAGATTATTAGAACAGCAATTTGACAATATAACATACATACCTATTCCAAGAATTAATAATCAAGTTGCTAACTCATATGCTAACTACGTGTTAGATTGGCATTTGTTTCATACACAATAAATTCATCACAAACACAAATTTTTACACATGTAAATAAATAAACCGATCACCATAAAAATTTTATATAACATCCAAAATGTGGTAATACATAGTGTCATGATACAAAAATGGGGCTCTCGAGCCACCAAAATATAATACACAGTAATACAAAATGTATAACTCCCAGGTATATAAGCCTATGGAGGAGGAGGGGGGTTGTGATCATGGAAGGTCACTACAACTCTAGCTAGCCATCGGAATAATTGCACCCATGCTCATGGTACACCCACTATTATAGAGATAAATTCCTATGGCTTGGGGTACCACAATAGACAGCTTGACTTCAGAAATCAATCCTTTCCAATATGCAATAGAAAATAAATGTCTAACACTAAAGGATCAGACCTCGTACCTTATTCAGGACGGTTGAAGTAGATCCCCATTGAGATTTCCAAGTTCAGCTTGAATTCATAAATTACTTCCTCAGCAACAAGTAAACAATGCAATCATACTATATATCATGGTGTTAGACCTATTCTAGCATATATAATCAACAATGTATAAGCATTTGAAATCATCCCATGGATAGAATATTCATTCAAACACACATTATTAGATAGGAAAAGATATTTCTCTTAATATAAATCAGAGATTACAATAGATACAACCTCTTTCGGCACGTCTGCAAACTGGAGAAATTGAATCCCCCACTTGGGCCTCCACCACCTCAATCCTCCATCTCTCGATAGCAAGCTCACAAGCAAAAGGAAATCTTGGGAAGAACACAAAAGTGATCCAAGGGGAAAAGGGATGCAGACTCAAGCATAAGTTTTGGCAACAATGGACTATATTTTCTTTGCTCTCAATTCTCTCATATGCCTTCAATGTACCATAGAGTTCCTTATATAGCTTTTCAAAGGGGTAATGAAAGGTCGAATCCGAGCAATCTCAAGGCATAGGGAAGGCCAGGAGTCAAGTGAGTCGGATCCATGTCAAGGAAAACTCCAAAAGGATTTGGATTTTGTACACATCCCAATGTACATGGTTTTAGGGGTCAAACCAGCGTATATACGTGATTAAGGGTTTAAAAGTCATGTGTATCATTTTTCACATGTTTTTAGGGATGGTCAAGGAAACATGAAACGACAAAAAATAGTCCACGGGGTCTAAGGAGGCTGCAGAGGGACAGGGGAAGGCCATACAAAGTGTGATTCACCTGGAGTGGTAAAATCAGCTATAACACCCACCGCCTGGTGCTGCATAGCCTCAGGCAAGTCCTCGACTTGCGCCATGGGAACTCTATGTGTCAGCCTCACAAAGTTGGTATGAATGCTCTAGAGCGTCCGCTCTGTATCCACACCCATGATATCATATCCTCTTCCCCTCCGTCTGTGACGAGGGAAGCCTTCAGGCCACCATGGTCCCACATCTGCATACAAATGGTAGATGTCACTATATATTGTCACACAAAAAATATATCTTTTGATTCCATATAATCAGAAAACACAAAAAAATTAAATAAATCAAAATTTAAAGAGAGGGTCGAGATTCATTATTTATGTCACCATATGCCGATCTTGGTGGTATCGGCATGTCTGGGTCCCCCCAGAAATCAATCCCTGTATAGGGGTAGTCATCAATGGCAACTTTCTGTCGTCGCCACCATGGAAAGAACTCAGCTGGATAGGTGTTGGACACCCTACCTCCCCCCAATCTGTACATCGCATCTGCCCAACACCGTTGGGATAGATCTCGAACCCCGTGAAGAGGAATGTCAACTCTGGGGCTCAATCCTGGAACATGCTCGAAGAAAAACGTGCTCAGTATGCTGCTGAACCCAAAGTTCCACACTCTGCCCATCTTACACTCACTGAGCTTATGTTTCATGTTGCTCAGTAGTGTAGTGCTCCAGTCATAGACCATGGGTCTCATGCACTCCACTGCATAGAACATCAGAGAACGTGAGGCCTGGTGGAGTGAAGCCAAGCCTGCTATCCTGCCCAATGTCAGTAGGATGGCCTTTAGGCCCAGGACCTATATAGAGTGGGTTGGGATCTGACTCCCCTCCTTCTCCGTGTCTGGATAGCAGTACACCACAATGTACTCATCGATAGTCAGGACACCTCTAGGCCCACCGCAAGAATGAAGGCTCACCACTTCCCCCAATCAGGAAAGTTTAGTAATAAAGTATATTTCCTCCACCTCTATGGTGAGGTACATCCCATCTATCTAGAAATACTGAGAGTCTGGATCCCAATAATCCACCAGCATCTACAATAGTCTTGGTTTGGCCCTCAAGCCACCAAGACACCAAAATTTGTAGATCCCACATGCATGTAGCACTTGTTGAGCCATTAGATCAGCCCTTACTTCCTCCTCCACATCACCATGTTCACGCTCTCTCCATTCTAGGACTATCCTGCACAAAAAATTGCAAGTTTTCCCATTAAATTACTTAAAAAACCTCATGTACGACTGCATATGCGACTGTTTGCCAAACAGCCATGTATGTGCGCAACTGTGAGGGTATTTTCCGCGTATATCCATCCCTATACGTGGAAAAACCCTCGATTTTTGTGTGGGCCGCAACGCCTTTTTTTATTGGCCTAGAAACCTCAAATGACCATGGAATTTGATAAAAATTGCATCAAAATGGAAGAGAAGAGCATGGGTAAGTACCTAGAAGAAATGATAGTGGATTCTACCAGCTGGATCTCCTGGAATTCGTTGTTGAAAATCTGAGCTCAATTGGGTAAAAATTTCAATTTTTTTATAATGTTTTGAATTTTTTACTCTTTATAGAAATTTTTCAAATTTTTGAAAATGTTTACCCCCTTTCCTATAGTTTGGACCATTTCTAATCATTTTGGACCAATTTTAACCTAATTCATGATGTAGGAGACCTTTTTTAGTGTTGTTTCAGCTGTTGGATTGACCCGTTCGTGCCGATCTCAGGTATCATGTCTAAACTGGCATATAGGTTAGGTTTCATCATCGTTTGCATTTTTCATGACCTTATGACTATTTCATCATAACCTTAGGTACGAACCCACTCTATTATGTCACGGAAACTTCTTGTTGTTTTATAAGTGGCATGGTATGAGTGGTAGAGCTTGACCTTACATGGGTACCCTAGTTAGCACCTTATCTGCATTTGGTGCCCATGCTGACGTTTTGTCCTTTAGGGTGTGAGAGTCCATTGTATAGTATTGCCATGACATTTAGCAAGAGCCTCATACTCCTCTTGATCTTTTTCTGGCCTATTTCCCTCAGGACTCCCGTATGTCAAGTTGTAATTGCATTATCATGAGCTTTGCTTGCTTTATTGAGCTTTATGCCGGATTCCCTGACATTTCATTTCAGCCATATAGCTTGAGCTTGTCTCATCTCTAGCCATGCAGAGCCATTTTATATAACCTTTGCAGCTTTATTCCCTTTTTATCGGGAGGGGATTTTCCCCCGAGTGTCGATGTCCTACACATGTGTCCTTGCATTGAGCATAGGTATGTTCCACTGCTTGGAGCTAGTTTGTTTTCCCCTATGACACTCATCTCCTCCTAGTCTATAACTATAAAGCATTTTTTTTTTCAAGCTTTTTAAATATTTGAAAAAGTCCAAAAAAAATCAAAAAACCAAAAAGCCGGACAAGGAAAGATGTTATCTTTGGCAGCTGTTGAATCATGTCGCCTTCAAACAGAGCACTGTACATCACATCCATTGGTTGGGTTTATAGTTTGAATTTAGGAGTTGTACTCGTTTATCTGAGTTTATCTCCACCGACTGGTTAAGCTTCCAGTCCCCATGGAGCCTCTGTCGATGCCTCCTGTGTCGCAGAGATGTCCCAATTTGTATATCAAGTCTATGCTACCTTTATTCAATCACCATTAACCATTATGCTCTTGTTCAAAGGAATTTGAAACCTGAGTCGGTCATTCCTCAGTTATCTTGACTTTGCATGTCGGCCATTCCCAGTACAGTTACTGGTTCATGCACCTTATGATCAAGTTCTTCCACATTATACAGCTTTGCTGAGTACCTCGTGTTGGATTATGGGGGATACCTTAATGCCCTCCTTCCAGCGGATTTCATCCCATCGACTTCAGATCATTTATTCTGGGATTGGAATCTAGAGTCATTTTGAGTGCCTTGAGACTTGTAGTCATTAGTGCCAGGTTCTCTCGCCATCGACAGTTTTTGGGAATGCATCAATGTCCCTTGATTGATGGATCCTCTTAAGTGTTTGACCTCAACACATTTACTCACACTTGTTAGTTTTCACTCTAGTACCTTGATTCCCATTTTCATTATCGGTGGGTGATCTTGCGTCTGTTAACGGTATACATCAATGACCGATAATCAGACGATGAACTACTATGTTCGACCTCGATACCTCTATTCACATAGTAGGACATGTACTCGTAGCGGTTTGTGTAGAAGACCTTCTAGATTGGTGGCATCTCTTATATGCTACCTCCTTGATCGTGCCAGTGAAATGAGATTTCAGCTCTCGTGACTTGATTCCAGTATATGTCAGACATTTCTAGCCATTATGGAGATCTTGATCCATTATATATCTTCAGCCATTATGGAGATCATGGTCCTTTGTATATCTTCATCATGGAGATTCTGATCTATGTATATTGTATGTGGTGATGACCACTTATGTGATATCTTGTATCATGCCTATTCATAGCCATTGTACTCTTATGTATTCAGGACTACTATATGTATTTGCAGTTATGTGCAGATTTGGATCATTGTACTATGTTGATTGGGTGGCTAGTCTTCCATTTGGGATCCTTCATCACTCCACTTCTGGGATGGACTTATAATGTATTTCAGCCATCGTATGACCCCTCTGACCTCACACATTAGGGAGCATCTGTTATAGCTGATTTTACCACTCCAGGTGAATTGCACTTGTATGGCCTTCCCATGTCCCTCTATAGACTCCTTGGACCCCTTGGACCATTTTTTGTCCTTTGATGTTTCCTTGACCATCCCTAAAAACATGTGAAAATTAATACACGCGGATTTTAAACCCTTAATCACGTATATACACAGGTTTGACCCCTAAAACTGCGTACATCGGGATGTGTGCATAATCTGAATACTTTTGGAGTTTTCCTTGACATGGATCCGACTCACTTGACTCCTGGCCTTCCCTATGCCTTGAGATCACTTGGATTCGACCTTTCATTACCCCTTTGAAAAGCTATATAAGGAACTCTATGGTACATTGAAGGCATATGAGAGAATTGAGAGCAAAGAAACTATAGTCCAGTGTTCCCAGAACTTGTGCTTGAGTCTGCATCCCTTTGTCCCTTGGAACATTTTTTTATTCTTCCCAAGCTTACCTTTTTCTTGTGAGATTTCTATTGAGAGATGGAGGATTGAGGTGGCGGAGACCCATCTGGGGGATTCAGTTTCTCCGATTTGCAGACATGCCGACAGAGGTTGTATCCATTGTAATCTTTGATTTTATATTAATAGAAATATCATTTCCTATCCAATAATGTATGTTTGAATGAATATTTTATCCATGGATGTTTTCAAATGTTTATACATTGTTGATTATATATGCTAGAATAGCTCTAACACCAATATATATAGTATGCTTGTATTGTTTACTTGTTGTTGAGGAAGTAATCTATCAATTCAAGCTGAAGTTGGAAAGCTCAACGGGGATCTACTTCAACCGTCTAGAATAAGGTACGAGGTCTGATCCTTTAGTGTTAGATATTTAATTTCTATTGCATATTGGAAAGGATTGATTTTTGGAGTCAAGCTGTCTGTTGTGGTACCCCAAGCCATACGAATTTCTCTCTGTAACAATATTTAGGGAAGGTATCTAGTCATGAATGGAAAAGACAGCTCACAGCCAACACACCGTGACCCTCAACAAAGACAACAAGCATAATCAAAGCTAACCTCTAAGAAAAATAATCAGCCCCAACCAACAACTTTCGTATAACAAGAAAAGAGAGAGAGATACATCCCGCACTTCAAATCTAACCAGTGGTGGCTAGGAGAAGCGATGGGCATAGAAAAACCAAGCAATTCTCAAGCAGATTGAGATTGTATATTGAAGATGGGACATGTCTATGGAAAAAAAAGAAAAAGGATGTCCATTCTCATATGCATATTTATACCCACATGCAAAAAAAAGTAGCAAATACCAGGGATCATAAGAGAGAGATACAACCTGTTTTCCCTAGATGTTGAAATAGGAGTGAGATTGGGATAGAATAGCAGAGAAAAACCCATGATGACAGATGAAAGAGTTCTAATGAGAATTCCTTTTATTTATTAATATAATCCAGCATCAACCCATATCATATAGCAAAAGAAATTTATTTTCCTTCTTTAGTCCAACCAAGAATATCCACAACAGGAGGTTGAATATTTCAGATGATTATTCAAAAGTCATTTTCTATTGGCATACATTTCTAGAACAAGAATTGTGGCCATAAAAGACAGAAAAAATGAATTGCCATAGCCAGAGAACATAGACCTAATCTTTGCATTCTCAATGGCAGCACAAAACTTTCCTACTTATTAATTTACGTGAAATATGTACATGTTGAGATATTTTGATCAATTTATTTACCCCCCAAGGAAATTAAACATTAAAATTTGTCCTAGTGAAATAAAGGAGGCGATAGATGTTGATGACAAAAACTCACTATGATTACCGGTGCTGAGTTGTTGACTCTCCAAGACATATGGGAATCAGAGAAGTTTTAACTTAGCATGGATTGTTGTCCAAGTAGTTTGGCAATTTGAGAATTATGGTTATTCATAAGATTGGGAATTCTACCCTTACCAGGTTGATGAGACAGTTTGATGGTGTACCTACACAATTCCAGAATTGTGGAGGAAAACTATGGTGGGCTATATAGTTCTGTTATTCACGTATTGGCCCGAGGTTGGCTGGGGTTCATTTTCACCAATGTTGGATCCTTCACCAATGTTGGTTTATGAATATAAATATTTTGGTTCTGAAATTGTGGCAACCCCTTTTTTATTCCCAATATGAGTTTTCTTCTAGCACCCCTGTCTTGGTTAAGCTTCCTAGGTTACGTATTGAATTTTGGTCGAACCAAGGTTTAAAAGCGATAAGGGATTATTTGGGTAAGTTCCTTGTTGTAGATGATACTTATTATAACAATGATTCATGCTCTATGGCTCATATATTGTTTGACATGAATTTAAGGCAAGGACTCTATGAATTGATGAAACAAATAGGGAATTTGGTGTTAGCTCCATGGGTGAGGGAATGGATGATGTCAATTTTATTGTAGGCTTGTCGATTGATACAAACTTTATATAATAACCCTTCACTCTCCTTGCACTAAAATTAATGGTCATTCTTCCTCCTCCTGTGGGTCTGGTCCTTACCAGTTGAGACCTTGGACACATTCTCTGAATTCAGGGATCTGAGGGGGCTAGGATTTGACTCTTCGGAGGAGCTTGGTACTTCTAAATTCAAATATGTCTCTATAAGTTAATATAAAGCATGTAAGCTCATGTTCAAGATTTAAAACTAATACATACTTATGGGAAAACATGACTGTAATCAAGGAAGCTTTATATGTAGAAGCTAATATTTACAGGTTAGTTATAACACTTTCATTACTGTGATTAAGTGATAGTGCATACCTATTATTACATAATACTCATATGTAAGGATCTCATGGATTGTGTATCATCACCATTTCTCTTAGAGGCTGTAATGGTATCAAAGCTCATATAGGGTCAAGTTGGAAACATCTGTAAGTTAAGCCTAACATTTATTACTAATAAAAGTTGCTAATCATTATGTCTTTTCTATTACACATCTTAACATAGGTAATAGTACTATTCACCTTATACAATTATAGTTGATTATGGTGATTATTACTTACCTCTTTAGCTTGATGAAGCTTGAAAGCATAGTGACCCCAAGCTCAATGCTTAGTAACAAGTGTTCAATAAAGAGTAATAGATAAGTATATTCCTTATTCCCGTAATTAGAGTAACACAAATAACCCTTGTGTACAATATGATGTATTAAGAATAATTTTGGATAAAAAAATTGTACAGACTTATGGAAAAATATTGAAAAAAATATCCAAGCACAATCGTTTTGAAGTAATCAATTTTTCTCACATAGTATATTTCTTTAGTTGTAGCTAAACCCCTACAAAGCAACATTAGGAACAGTTTCAATGGGTTGTGTTTTATGTTCATTGTTTGGAGGTATTGTCTAAATGTTGTTACTAAATAAGACATAGTATTGTAGTGAACCCTAATGGATTTCATTGTTTCTGAAATTAACAGTTTTTGATTTGGTTGTTGGACCATTGCATAGTTGGTTGTGGAAAAATCCTATATTTTTGAGGAATTATTCTCTTGTCTGGCATACACAAAAGTATGTGCCATCTGTACCTGTAATCCTTTTTTTCACTAGGAAATTGAATAAAAAAAGAAATAGTGTTGTTTTTAAAAAAAATTAGATTAAACTTATTGGCCATTTTTAGAAATGTTGGAAGAGGGTTTTGAGTCTTGACTTCTTTGGATATGCTCCAAACTGCCATGTATATGCCAAAAATGATATTTCCTTTTAGTTGGATGTCTCCATTTTCTTAGACAACGGTAATCTTTGTGGCCGTCCCTAAATGAAAGTAAGGCATAGGTCTTTGTTTAAACTTTATTTCATCACTAATTATGATGGAATGGGGACTTTTTGAGCTAGAATACAAATATTAGCATGATCAATACTGGAAAGAGATTTTCACACTTTGGGGTTTTCTTTGTTTTACTTCAATCAATTGTAAAAGTTTGGCACAGCCAATTTAGGGTAGAAATCATGGGGATTTATGATGAGATGGGTTATTCAAGAAATTCAAATCTTCTTTCTGATCCTCTTAAAGGAGATTCAATGTGCGAAAATTGTTAAATTTATAACTTAGGTCTGATTAAATAGTTGTAGTAGTCATTTTTACAATTTCTAGCAGACTTGTATGATAATATATCAATAGCATGAAATGTACCAACAGTAGTTAAACTTCTAAGTTGTCTAGCAGCAGTAAAATAAACAATCATCCACAAGATTATGCACAAGAACACCGATTTTTCATGGGGAAACTTTTCAAGGAATAAAACCCAAAAATAATGAATAATCTTTCCTCTAAATGAGATGACTGAATATTTACAGGAGAAAATAAAGAGCATCCCTTTTACATCAAAGATGAGGTTTCCTTATGGAAAACAAACCAAGAGAACCTTCATGTAGATGATGCTAGAAACCAAAGACAACGTGATAGTTGTTGTTATTAACTGATTCAAACCCTTGTTGTTGACATGACTGAACCAAAACCTTGTTGTTGACTAATCAAAATTGTTAATGGCTGAGCCATCCCCTTGCTAAGAAACTGTTGGATTGGAACAAGCCCTAATAGGGTTGCAATTGAGTGGAAGAATCCCTAATGGGGATGCGGCTTCCTTCTCAAGGACATAACAGGGCTGATTCTACTAGTGGTTGTCTCTAAAGAGAGCTTGGGTACTTGAAAATATCCCTAACAAGGATCAGTGGCATGGACAGGCCCTATACAGGGCTCAGCATGCTTCTTGTTCATTATTCATGCATGCGACTGGTATAAAATTCCCTAATCAGGGTTTGTGCTACTTGGGTCAAACTGGAACAGAGTTAGGGTAAGAAGAATAACCCTCAAATAACCACCTTCATCACTTTTAGTTGTCACACTTAGAAAGAGAGAGAGATATCCAACAAATACACCCCAATGATTTACTTTTTGGATTAGAGAGAGAGAGAGATCAAATATCACATACACCTTGGGGAAAAGAATGGAAAATGAGGAGATGATAAACTTGATTGATTCCCCTAGGCATATTGAATGCTCATCAAAGGTCATAACAACACTAAGAATCATAGATGGTGCATTGTTTATGGTAGGTTATATCGAGGGATTCTGTGTCTAATGGTATATACATGATCATACTTTGGATATTTTCTCTCTAATGCTTTGGAATCATGGGTTAGAATATTTAAAATATTGTTTTTGTTTAAAATTTAAATATTTAATGTATTTTTGAGTAAACTAAGGAATTAAATTCAAATCGTTCGAGTCATTACCAATTAATTATTGATTATGATTCTGAGTAGCTATCTTGTGAAATGAATACCATGCATAAGCACAAGATTCAAACAATAGACATGGAAGGATTCAAATAATAACCATATACAAAATCCAAATGGTAGTCGGTCTATGAATTGATTACCATGCTTAAGGACAAGATTCAAACAATAGCTAGAGCATGCCTATGAATTGACTACCATATTAGTAAATGGATTCAATAATAACCAGATTAGTAAAGGACTATAAGAAGTAAATTTGACAGGAACAAACCTCGAGATGCATATTTAGTAATTCTCCAAGTTTCCATAAAACACAAACACATTTTGAACAAAACATACACTTTGTGCCTAGAGATTGCACAATATAGATACAAACACATACATGAAGTCATTTTGTTTGAAAATATTAGTTTATCTCTTGTCTATTATATATGTTATTTTATAAACCACCTTCCTGGATGGCTAGCATAATTCTGTATATAAGTTGAAAGATTCACAATATCATTATGTTTCTCTAGTGCCCTAGCAAGGCATTACAACGTGATGCTTATTGGGGAGGGGTTATTTATATATTTATTCCCAGACATGCTATGCTCCATAGGAAGGATTGAGCTTTCAGAACCCTCTCACTTAGGCTTTGGGGGAATATATATAGTGCTAGAGCAGGACCAACCCAACTAGTAACACCTTTCATATCTTCGCCATGTGTCCACCTCTTTGTTAAGCAATATATTCTTTCTAAATAACAACTTGCGACTGAAAATATGAAGAAGAGAAAGGAAACAAATGAAAGATACAATCTGAGATGGATGAGGTGTAAGAATTGTTAAATATCTAGCCACAAGACTATTTTCCACTAAAACCTTTTGAGCTTCTTAAACAAACATTTACGTTTACTATTGTTTGTTAGGTTGCTCCTCACTAGTGGGAATGTGCTCATTGAAGGAAACATTCCAGTTGTAAGTACACTTATTCTTATCAGGAAACATTCCAGCTGTAAGAACACTTATTCTTATCAGGGACTGGGTGAAAAACCATTCCTTATCTCACCTCACGCATCCTTATTGAAACAATAACTGCTCTTCACCTTGTGAAATTCCAAGGTATCACCTCCAGCCTTGCAAAATTCTATCATGTAAAGATAAGGAGCTACTTCAAGCACATGAAGCACAAGGAAAACATATTAGAGATTATTCTAATCAATGTTCCAATCCATATACAAACTATGTGGGAAAGAAAAACACGTAGCTCCAAAATCCAAAAGAAATTGCAATATGAGAATTAGCATACTATTCTTCTTCAGACAAATTTCATCAGGACTACATCTTAGGTAGTGGT
>LPNX010996631.1:128832-295711 GCA_001517045.1 Pseudotsuga menziesii | reverse complement strand
CCAGTTGTCCATAACTTGTGTAATTGCGAATTTGAATTCCAGCTTGCATTGTCTTTTGACTAAGTATTCCACCACTTGTTCATCATGATTTGACATAACATAGAACTGAGAGTGTGTGATTTAACATATATCTTGAAGATAATAGAGCATATTTACTGCTGTAAATATGTCGTAATTAAAGTAATTTCAGATCTGGTTTATGCTTGGAAAAAAATTCCCTAAGAGTAGAACTTGTTGACATATGTTAGGTATCTTTTCTCCTGAGCTGCTTGGTGTGTTGGGTTGAAGTGAAATGAAATATTGTCCATTGTTCACTCCTGTAAATTATTATTTCACATCAGACCTAAGGCTGAAGTTCACAGGGACTAGATCCAAGAAATCTTCTTGTGAGGTGAAATTCCTGAATTTACAATAAACTACGGATTCTCGATATTCTACAACTTCAGCATAGGTAAAACATTTATAAGGAAACTTCCTGGAATCCCTACAAGCTTAACAGGTTGCTAGTATTACTTCTTGGTTTCCTCTTGTATCCTAATTAAGTATGGTAACTACAACTTATCCCACATGACAAGCCTATTCGCAGTCAAGTTAAGAGCTCATTTGACATGTGATCAGCATGTGTCCCAAACTAGTCAGGTTCAAACCTTAGATTATTCTGGGACACCGTATGGAATTATGTTTTCTCTGACAATGTCTATGTCTCCAACCATTGATATCCTTATGAGAACTTCATACTTGCATCTAAAGTGTTTGTTGAGTATGATATTGGTATTGCACCTTAACCCATACATATCAAGTAGTCAGTCTTTGAAGTTTCTGGCTTGTAACATCTAGTTAATCTTGTGAAATCCTAGATGCAGTTGCAATGCTATTTCTCTTGCTTAGGATTGAATTTGGATGAAGGCACTGTCACCATGGTACTAGGATGGGAGAAAGAAACAGATTTGTCTCATCCCATGTTTTATCCTCAAAGGTAAATTTTCCCATTTAATTGAAACCATATTCTTTACTAGTAATGGAAAATTTTAATTAATAATATTTTTTCAAAAGGAAAACCAATCAAAGATAAAAGCTAGGTTTCATAGGGATGAAGCCAACTTCTACTTTATCTCCTTTTTCAATGCCATCAATATCTTCAGTTTCTCCCTTATCAAGTTCAAAGCACACAAATATCACTAAATAGTAAATTAGAATTGGAATTTCCATGCAATAGTAATAATAGGAGGATGTAGAAACATAGATTCCAGCATACGTGTGTTGAGAAATGTAGCTCAAACAGGAACTTCTTGCATAGGCTTCAATATGAAAATGCAGAGAGTGGTTTGAGACATTTCCAAGATGATGCAAAGAATGAGATGGCATAGTGGGAGCCATGATGGATACTAAGAGAATATACATGGCACTTGGTGGACCAGTTCAAAATAAGGACCTTGTGGGAAAGGTCAAGTTGTGTCTTAAGCTATATTTCCTATTATTTCATTTCCTCTCATTATTTGTAAAATCACAACTTAAGAAAAGTGGGAAATAATTATATTTTGTAATTTAAAAAAGAAAAGAGTAAGTCTAATGTTTGGAGGTCGAGTTAGTCTTAGGGATATAAATGAAATGTATTTAATGCATTAATGACTTAGACCATGATTTCATCTTATCCATATTAGGTGGCAGCTAGAGTTGAAGAGATTAGGGTTTTGGAAAAGCATAAAGATATACAATATAGATAGTTCGACCTCAATTGAGTAGAGGAATCAGGCAGGAGAAGAGCCAGAGTGACTAGAGTGCATCATGAAGGAGAATAGGACCGACCAACAAGAGGAAGCAGGTCGTACACAAGACATGCCTCTACTACAGTTTTTTTCCTTTATGTGTAGGTTGTACACCTTCAGTTAGTAGGCCGTACAATGTCTTTTGTTATTTCCAGGGTGTGTTTCTGAGTTGAGAAGAGAGCATGAATGATTTGTTGTCCAAAAAAGGCAGAAAATAAAAAACCGTATGCTGTACTTTTTCTCTCTTACACAAGCCATACACTTTTGTTTAGATTTGATTTTGTTGACCTTACTGCTATTGGTTTAGCAGACTATGGTGGTTTCCATGTTCTTTGATTAAAGGAATGAAAAGCTGATTAGGAGGAGAAATAATTTGTGTATGTATGTATTCATTTATGTTTTAGTTGTTTACTTTTCCCAATAACAATACAAATAACACATCTACAATATGAAATATGACAATTTAGTAATTCATAAACCTATCCATGAGATTAATTGTTAATATCATTATTAATTTCCTACTATAAGACCATCAAATGTGTCCCTGTAATAAGACAACCTACAATAGTAATGCAAAGCAACTAAAACATAGAACTGGATAATATCTATATGTAGTGAGATAATTACAATAGGAGGCATAACATTTTATGTGGAATCCATGATTCTATGTCTCATCTTTATTGCTAGAGGATGCGGTTCTTCACTTGACACAAAGAAAGGTATCATTAAATCCATTGGAATATTCTAAGACAAAGTCAATTTGGTCTATTGGGGAAAAATACTTATTGCAGCTCCATCAACAAGGGTAGTAATTCAACTATTTTCTAGCAGATTGAATTATGAATTGGTCAAATTAGAGCCTCGACCTTATTAAGATATATGCCCTGTGGAAATGAGCTTGAAGAATAACATCAACATGCACTCCACGAATAAACTGGTGACCTTAGGAGTTAACCAAAATGAAGAGGAAAACTAATAAAAACTCTTTACTCTCTTTTACGAATTACTTGGTGGAAGGTTGGCCTAACCTCATCCTCACCAGACTTGATATTCAACAACTAGAATAATAGAAACCAATATTTGTGGATATCAAATCATACTTATAGGGAAATTAGATTTAGTCCAAAGTTCAAGCGAAGCAATGTGGAAAAAACCAAAGGAGACTACAATTCCCTTTGCTCATTGCTGATGTTTATTGCCTCAAGATTGCCCAGGAGTGCCCAAATTACAAGAATGATACTTGCTAGTGCTGATTTGAGGTTTGAACGTACCCAGATTTTCCCAAAATTGAATTTTTTAGGGATGTTTATGAGGTATGAATAATGCACAGGTTCATTTTTGTCTTAGACCATTAACTTAAGCCCTAATAAAACCCCAAACTATTGTCATAGGTCAACAAATTATTATTATTATTATACAAGGAATGTATAGATTACACAACATTAAGACAACTCTAAAGTTTGTAAAAACTCAACTTGGCACTGGCTACTAAGTGAATGGTAATGTTTTGTTAGGAGTGTATAAGAGAAAATGAACTTAAATATCACTCTTTTTGCATTGAGATAAATGCATAAAACATCCTACAAGCCTAGAAACATCCTACAATGCATAAAACATCCTATGCATTGCAGTGTTAATATTTTAACTGCAATATCAGCTGAAGAAATGGGATCTACACCAATAGAACAACACCTTTAACTTTCTCTCTACTTATCTTTTGAGAAGATATTGGTTGTCTTGAGGCTTTCTACTGCTTTTAGATCCTCCCTAATCTGAGACTATGTAACTTTCCAACCTACATCCATACTCTTTCTTGAACTTAATCCCATTATTTAGGGTTCCTTACACATGCCAAGTATCATTTTTTGCAGCCTCCAATATATAATCTTCGGTGCAGTTTCATGGCTCAAAAAGAAGCAACCAACTGTAGCACTTCCATCAATAAAACAAAAATGAAGGGAATAAATAACTACAATATGTGAAGCTATCTAGTTGAGGAGGATTCTCACTAATTTGTAGGTACAATAGGATAAGGTGACACAATTATTATCTAACAAATAAACTATTATAAAGTTGCCAAAGAATCTTACCTTTCTGATGATGATTAACGATGGGGGAGGGAGCTTGTTCACTAGCATGATAATCACAACCATCTCATGTACTTCTTAATTTTGCGCATTCATGCCAAGAAATGAGAAAATGAGGAATCGGAAGATCTTATTCATGGCACTAAAGACATTTTTATAAAAATAATTGAACACAAGAGTGCCATAGTTGAAGTTTAAACAGGTTCTTACTCTAACCTAGAATTCTAGAAATATAACCAAATAAAACATCCAAACTCGCCAAAGTTAAGAAATTGATGGGTTATGAATGGTATACCATATATTATTTTACTTTTGATAGTTACTAAATCATAATATAATCATAAATGTTCAACTCCATTCCTTAAAGAGAGATGTTACATCATCTCCACTTGCTTTAAACAGATCACCATGCTTGTCTTTGCAAGCATACATATTCCATATAAGTTATCCATTGGTGGGACGATATCCAAGCATGGTTTCCATTACATGTAGAAGGTCATGCTCATTATCACAAAGTCACAAAGAACCATGAGCCCTATACACACTACAAACACATTACTGCTAAATACTTTGCAAACCAATAAAAAATTACAAGAGGCGAGCTGCAAGACATATCACAACATATTGCAACAGACATAAAGCTAAAATGTTTGGGGACCATCCTTCGATTGAGTTATTAACAATTACATGCAAAATCACTTGTTCTGCATGTTTTGAAAAGTGCTTTCCAGGCCTATATTTTCTAGAGCACCCTTGTTGGGGGTCTAGGGTTTCAACTCTCTCTCCACCTCAATCGGATGAGCTTGTGCTAAAAAGGAATATGTAGCAATTTCATGATTGGAGCCTATCTCTATGACTCACCTATTTAGGAACTTCTAAAAATATAATGAATTTTCTCCTCTAGAACCATGCAACTGTGGAAATTTTTAAATAATTTTCTAAAAGAACCTCAATGTTTTTTTCCTTCATCAAGTTTGTTGTAACAAACACTTTTTTTTATGGTTGTAATTCACCATGTATAATTTATTCAGTCCCAACTGACGTAAATCTTCTTATTAAGGGAACCAACTACCTTGTCTTGTCTATGACGAAGGGTGTTATCCCCAAGGAACATTATTTCCTATTCAAAGAGGATAATCAATGATCAACCTTCTAACATTCAAATGAACAATGGTATTGATATGACCTCCTCATTCAAGTTAACCTTTCACTCGTGCACCGGTATCACTATAACAACTTTTCGCAACCCTTGATGAGCATTTTAATTACTCTAAATTTTCTCAACCACCAAAGATATTTGTAGGCTCTGATACTACTAAATGGTGCAAATCATGGTCCTTATGAACTCTGCAAGATATCCAAGAACCCAATACACCACTATTCTCACTTTCTTGTTTTTGAACACAAGAATTTGTAGAAAATTTATTACTTATAGCAGTCACCCTGAAGAGTTCCAAGAGAAGACCAAACCATCCTGTTATAGTTCCAGGAGAAGACCAAACCGTCATTTTATAGTTCCAGCATGCAATAGATATGCCCCATAGACGAGGGTTGTGTGTAAGGCATCATTGGGAGGGTCTTGGAGGGACTGTTCCGGAGGAGCTGAATATGAAAAATGTGGGAAGTTAAATACAGAAAATGATATATGGAGACATAAAATTTTAACATGTTAAAATTCCATCAATGTAGTGAGAATGCATATATTTTCTACATCCTTATAAATTTCGACACCCAAAAGTGTTTCAATATTAATTATTGGATTCAAGGAAAGGATTATGTTTATGATTCTCTAGATTGCATATACAATTCATATTTGCAATAAAAATAAACTTGGAAGTGTGAGAGAATGCAAGATTCACTAGTACATGTGGAAATTTTTCCCACGGAAAATTGTTGCTATTACAACACTTTTTCATTTCTATATCCATGAACATGACCCCTTCTTCTCGTGGGAAAACTTCCGTGACTATAGCAACACTTTTCCAATTTCATCTCTACTGTGACGAATGGCATGTGTTGCTATTGCGACGAAAATATATGCTTCTATTCCGACGAAGTTGTTTTTCTATTGTGACGAAAAAATAATTGACAAAAACAACAAAACAATTGCGACGAACCTACGTCGGTATAGCGACGAAAATAACAAAACATTTGGGACGAATTTTTGTCAGTATAGCAACGGTAATAAAAAAACATTTGCGACGAACCACCGTCGGTATAGCGACGGAAGTATACATTGTTAAAAAAAAATAAACAAGGGTTGCAACGAAACGGCATTGCTGTAGCGACGGAATGTTCGTCGCTAGAGCGACGAAGATCAGTATTTAAAAAAATAAAAAACGATGTTGCAACGAACACATGTTGGTGTAGCGATGAGGAGCCATCACTAGAGTGACACCAATACATAGCAAGTTCATCGGAACTTTCTATACTAGCGACGAAAATGTTCGTCGCTAGTATAGCAAGTTCGTCGGAACTTGTTATAGCTTGGCAAAGCAATAGTGACGGAACTATGTTTAAAAAAAAATGTCCGTCGGCAAGTCAAACTAGCATATTATTATTGAAGGTTCTAAACATATTATTGCTAAAGGGAATTCAAAATTAGTCATTAATAGCCTGAACTGAAGGAACAATATGCTCTCAAGAATCAACCACTTTTACTTGAATCAAAGACCACTTGTCGATTCTTGGTTGATTCAAGAATCAACCACTTTTACTTGATTCAAAGACCACTTGCCTAAATTTAACTATGAGAAATTGAAACATTGATCATAAGACATAATCAAGAGGATATATCAACCCATCCATTAACGTTTACGATAAGTTTGTCAAGAGAAAGGGAGAAGTGGCGGATAAGAATGACCTAATAGTGTAGATCACCATTTCCTAAGAGACATGTCATCACCAAATAACCCCAAAACTATCTCCATGTGCACATGTGAAATATCACAAAATTCTAGTGAGGCCAAGTTACATGTATAAGCTCCCCCACAAATGATGTGATAATTATCATCATTATAACATTAAGTACACGATTACATCAAGCCTCTATATACAAAATTAAAATTTATCCTAACATGTTAATAAAAAACAATAAAGCCATGTCATCATATTTTCCAACATAAATCAAGCAAGTTCATAGGGGAAACTAAACTTATTTAAGGGCTTTCATAGGGGAAACTAAACTTATATAAGGGCTTTCCTCTTCTATAGTGATAGAATTTACAATGAGTAAAACAATATCGATACCACAATGATACATACATCAATATTTTCATTACAAGGGCACAAACATTCTCCAATTTCACAACATAAATCTAGGCCTTAAGGATTATACATGCCTCCCAACATGACCACAAACAAATATTTATTTTAAGGCCTAATTTAAAACTTGCTAAACAAAGCATGTACAAAAAATAGAAAGAGACCATAAGTGAAATAGTTAGTTCATAGATTTAAGATTGATATTACCTTCTAAAGTAGAACAACTTCTAAGATGTTATTGCCAAGATCATATGAATTCTGGATTTGCAATCCAAACAACTCCAAGGTACTCTTCTTCCCATGAAATGAACCATGTTGTATAGAGTGTCCTATAAGGGTGTGAAGAAGATTGATATTACCTTCTAAAGTAGAACAACTTCTAGAATGTTATTGCTAAGATCATATGAATTCTGGATTGCAACCCAAACAACTGGAAGGTACTCTTATTCTCATGAAACCCACCATGTTGTATAAAGTTTCCTACAAGGGTGTGAATAACTTTGTTGTAGACTCGTGTAGACACCTTCTCTATCGAACTATATTGGCTCCCTTATTATTGGTTACCCAAACAAACCTATAAGATGGTAATTTAATCAAAACAAGTTTGAATAATTATACAAGCTTTTATAAACACACATACAAAAAGGGAATTGAGGGTACTTCCATTAGTGAAATTTGAATAGGTCTAAAATACCATTATCCAACTAATCTTCCATTGATCTAGCTCACTAATGTTGAGTGGTTGAGTGTTGTGAATTAACTTGAGTGGTTGAGTGTTGTGAATGCAGGAGCTCTAGGGCTCAAGTCTATGCTACCCGCTTTACACTGGATAGCTCTTCGAATAAGGGGAAGTCCCTGGGGGTTTCTTGGAGATATTTTCCTTAAAAAAAAAATAGGATCTAGATTTAGAACCCATTCTCATAATTATTATCTATCCAATGTATTGTCAATCAACCTATTAATAATAGAGATGATTGATCTACAATTCCATGTTGGTGTATGTTTGTGATGGCATGCTTTTGAATAGCTAATATTTCAATGCCTTCATTTTCTTTTATAAGAACGGAATGGAAACTATAGTTAATAACAACAATAACATTAACAATATCGAGCAACATGTTAAAAGAATCATACTATAAGAATGTTTTATCGTTTCAAACGAAGAAATGCCTCTCCCATTTGTCTTTACATGATATTGAGAAAATATATCTCCATCTGTGTTAGAAAGATGTTGCGAAGACTCACATGGAGCTCTTCGTATAAATAAATGGTAGATAGAAAGAAAAAGTATTGAGTCTTTGACTCATTATAACTCGACAAGTTCAAAAATAAATAATTTGAACCAAGCCTCAAAGAAAGCCAAGTGTTATCGTCTCTATACTCTCGATTAATAGAGGCCTAAAAAATTCCAACGACATACCATATTATAGAATTGATTATAGCACCGATGAGTCCCATTTTGAAAACATCTGGTAGTTCAACAAATCCGGCTGTAGACGCCATAAAACATTCATATCATTACAGACAAGAAAATAATGTGAGAATTGTGATTTTTGTGTAAAAGAAAGGGAAAAGAAAGATATAATTTGTATAAAGAGGCCAATTTTATATAAAAGGATTAAAAAGAACATTACCGCCATAGTAAACAGCTTCCTGACCACTGCTGTAGTGTGTAAGATCTCCAAAGAGATTTGTGTTATAAGCCAAAACAAGTGCTACAAGAACCCCATGCACTCCAGCTGCTAAATGTATAGCTAGAAAGGAAGAATACAAAGCCCCAACATGCCCTTTCTGGCTTGCAAACAGATAATGTATCAAGAACTACGATGCTTGAAGGATGCCAAATTTTGCAGGACAGCTTAACAATAATGATGCAAGAGACTTAGCAACACAACCTGACATCCACTGCACTATACAAGGTTTGTTAGATGGCTTGCCATGCCTACAAGAACTGCAAACCATGCTAGAGTGTCCCAAGCATACTTTTCACTCAAATACTCATCCCAATCCAAAACACCCAAAAGTAAGAGAATAGAGAGACCAAGCAGTGCTGCCACAACACTTGCAATCCCAAGTGCATCCCTGCAAAATATGCTAATTTATTAGCACTAAGAGAAATTCTAATGAATTAATTTGGGACGAAATCTTCACCATAAATGGATCTCAAAAAGTACAACATTAATTTAACAGATTTCAATATTTACATATCAGCCAAAATCCTTGATCAGTAAGATAAACATCAAATTCAATGATTTCAAAGGCATATTTAGAACACACCAAGACATTACACATAAGTACTTCAGACCTGAAAGCGTTGTGAGACATATACCATTGAAAATTTCCACTACATTATGCCTTTCTAAAATTTGTATATTAAGCATCATACATTATGAAAGCATACCGTAGTGTACTCCAAAAGTTTTATATTGCAGCATTTAAAAGAAAAATGTCAAGTCTCAGCTACTGCTACCTTTCTTGCCATATTACTGCATTCATCAATCTTGTCAACTTCTGCATAATGCATTTTTCATCTTCTAAATTTGTTACAATTAACTGTACACCTTAAAAATGTGTGTATATAAATATGGAATACTTTACAAAATAACTATATAGAATATGGATGTATGACTATTATAAATAATAAGTAGCTTAATCAGAATCATCCTCCAAAAACACTTTTGGAAGGCACTGCATTTCCATTACATATCGCCAACTTTTCAAACTCTATTCACACTGAGTGTGAATCTTAAATTCCAATGCCAATATTTCATCTAGCTAGATTTTAGAAAGATGAGAAGCCATGTTGCCAAAGGATGGCATATTATGCCAACTTTTATCATATATTGTCCCTGCATAGGTCCCCTTCCTTTTCGTATATCATTTTACTCATAGTATCCTTGTTTAACCAATGGGCATCGGTTCACTAGTAAGGTCAACAAATTGCTAAGCCATCCACTAGGGTTCATTCTCTATGTGATCTACCCCAGATAAATGGCATAGAAAAAAATAGGTTCATTCTCTATGTGATCTACCCCAGATAAATGGCATAGAAAAAAATAGATGAGAACAGGTGCAAGTCCCAGGTAATTTTGACAGAATAAATACTTCTCAGACCTGATACCTAATCTAAAGGAAGTCCTTATTATGCAGAGCAGCCCCAAACCCTAGGGAATGTTTCTCGAAGCAACTTTCTAAAATAAAGTTATCCTTTTTTACCATAATACTTCCTCTTTCTCAACTTTTGATTGTAAACTCAAAAAACTAACAGCCTAACATATACACCAGAATTAACCTTTCGTATATATGTTGCTTTCTCGATTATTGGTTGATTCAAGAATCGACCATTTTTACTTGATTCAAAGAACACTTGCCTCAATTTAACTGGGAGAAATTGGACCATTGATCATAATACATCAGAATCAACCAAGATTCTTGGTTGATTCTTGAGAATTGTAAAAGTGGTTGATTATGCACTTTTACTGTCAAGAAATTTTGATGCCAATAACGGTTCCATCAAGGATTCTTGGCTTATTTCAGCAGTCAATATATGGAATATGCAAAATATCTTGCAAATTATATCTAATTGGCTACAAAAATCATACAAGAGCAATCGATTTGGTTGATGCTTGATTGTCCAACATGCAAGTATGAAGAAAATGCAATCCGTTCATTAACCAGAGGATATAAAATAAAAGTTATGGATTAAATTTGTTCAATATGCCATGGATTTCCATCATCTTCCAGGAAGGTATGGTGTGTAGGGATTTAAATTATCAGCCTCACTTGTGTAGGGATTTAAGGTATGGTTGATGCTTGATTGTCCAACATGCAAGTATGAAGAAAATGCAATCCGTTCATTAACCAGAGGATATAAAATAAAAGTTATGGATTAAATTTTTTCAATATGCCATGGATTTCCATCATCTTCCTGGAAGGTATGGTGTGTAGGGATTTAAATTATCAGCCTCACTTGTTTTATGTTAATGGGTAAGTTGGACATTTTGATGATCTTGTTCACTGGTTGAGTAAAGGACGTCCAAAGCTTTACTACGGCTCTTCTTTGTCTTAATCTCCAAATGTCTTAATCATAAACAATAAATAAAAGGAAGAAGATTTGTCACAAAGACAAAAATTCTTCTCATAGACCCTTCATGGAACTTAATGCAGATCGAAAATAGTTAAACTTAAGTTTTCTAATGCTAAACTATATTTTTCTCATGTTTAAGTGCCAATAATGGTCACTCAGCCTTTTCCTTATTTTCTAGATATTTTTTTGGAGCTAGCAAGTGTAAATGATGTACTTACAGGAAGCTACAAATGTTTAAACTTTATGGTGAATTATATATATAATTGTTGTCCCCAACTTACTGTCCCTTGAAAACTTGGAAACTTGGACGTGCACTCTAGGTGTCCTGGGACTCGACCTCCATCCCTGCTGTTCCCCCATCGCCAAAGCCAGTGCAACATAGCTAAAAAAAAATCAACTTAAAACTTGAACTCAAACCATCAAACTCTGCTTCAAAATCAAAGTTAACACACTACACTTGACACAGGTTTCATGACTAATAAATATAGTTAAAAAGGCAGTGAAGCCACCCTCGTAACTGGTCAATGCTATGACACATACTATCATTTATCAAAGCTCCTATGTCCAGTTGATCCACTCTACGATTTGTGTGCTCAACAACAGGAAGAGGCTAACTGTACTTATTAAGCTATTTTTTATTTTTTTGAACTTATTAATTATTAATTTTGGATGGCGCCCATAGAATCAATATTGGCCATACACTTGGATCATTCTCATCCATAGTTGAATAATAATAGATGGTATTCCACCCCAAAATTCTAAGATATATATATCTGCCTAATTAGTTAAAAAAAACAACATGCTATATTGTTTCTTTTCTAAAATGCAGTTGTATGGGCGTTTTAGATCTTAGTTGTGTATTCACATGTTTTCCTTTCTAAAATGCAATTTTTTTGTTTGTTTTAGATCTTAGTTGTGTATTCACATGTTTCTCCTTGAGGAAATTTAACTTTGATTTCTCTAAGAACAATCATATTATCATTGGAAATTTAACTTTGATTTCTCTAAGAAAAATCATATTATAATATTTTTCTACAGGACTCTTATGTCACATTTATGTTATTTCTCATGTCTTAGTTATATTGGTTTAATTCTTATTGATCTCATGAAATATCTTAATTTTTGAAGAAAAATACATTGAAACGGTCATGGAGATTTCCTTTGGTTTCTTTAAAATACATTTTCAATAATAATCTTTCAAAGTAGGATCATATAAATTTTCTTGCGTAAGAATAATTAATGATATTTTTATAAACTTTTAAGGAGATAATTTGGAAAATTTTTATTCTAGAATGATCTCCATTAAAGAAAGTTATTCCTCTTTAAAGTGAATCTAATGGTACACCCAACTTTTAGTTGCAATATCCTCTCCTTCTTTATGCATCTCAAGGGAACCCATGCCGATTCAATTTATGATGATTGGTCTTATATAATCCTAAAGACCAATCATCAAGTCATTTGTATGAAGCATCAAAGAAACAATAAATAACTTATTTGGAGCACAAGATCAATAAAGACCATCGTATGAAGCATGAAAGAAACAATTAATAATTTATTTGGAGCACAACATCGATAGACCTTATAAATTATTATCACAAAATAGATTTTATGAAGGTCTTAAATTTCTTAGCTCCTCCAAGAATAAGTAGTAGCCACATCTAGATTATAAAGATCATATTTAAATGGGAAAATATGAAATTAAGATCATTTTTCCAAATGGAAAGGGATCCTTGGATCATTTCAAAGGTGGTATAGATTATAAAGATCATCCTCAAATGGAAAAGTATTATTGGATCGTTCTATGTTTCAAATTAAAAAGATATGTTATGTTTATCTCTAATATCATAAGATGGGCGAGTATGTATAGCATCTAAAACAATCATAACGTGTCCATAACAATTGATACATTCATTTTCCATCATGTCATTCTCTTGTCAATCCTCGGAGTTTTCCCGACCATTTTGGTGAACTTTGCTCATCCTTTGTAAATATTTCTACAAGCCCATTTGAAAATGTTTCAAATAAACCTTCTTTTTCAGACTTTACTCCATCTCAAATAAACCCATTTGTTCCAACCTCATTTCAAATAATCAATGCATCCTAAAACCTTCCTCAGAAATCCAAGCTATGTGAACACCCAGAATGCTCTATTCAGCTTGATGAAAACATCGTATGCAAGGCCCCTGATAATGTGAAATTCCCACATCTCAGATGTAAGAATGGATTATAAATGGTTCAAGCTCTCATCAAATTGACCAAATGAAGATAGAATGTACACTGTATATATATTTTATGTTTCCAATGGAAAAGATGAAGTTCTTGGCTGCAAAATGATAGTTTCTGGTTTTACTGGTGCATTGCAAAAGTGGTGGACCATAACTATAGCTGTAGAAAAATGGAATGAATGGATGACATCAAAATTGGGCCCTGTAAAATCTGAAGAGTCCAATCAGATAGGAAACCTTACTACATAGATCCTAATATAGGGGGCGTACCTAAGAACCACAAAGATAAAAATACTCAGATTCTGCTCAACATGAAATGCATAACACTGAAATATTATGAGCAGTTCCATAGATATTGGGTTATCAGATGTTAGAATGTTCAAGATACAAATAAGGAAGTATGGAAAGAAAAATGCATCATACTCAAATATGATTTTCCAATCTCAAATAAACCCATTTGTTCCAACCTTATTTCAAATAATCAATGCATCCTGAAACCTTCCTGAGAAATCCAAGCTACGTGAACACCCAGAATTCTCTATTTAATCTGATGAAAAAAACGTATGCAAGGCCCTTGAAAATGTGAAATTTGCACATCTCATATGTATGAATGGAATGTAAATGGTTCATCCTCTCATCAAATTGAGCAAATGATATATAGAATGTACATTGCATATAGAGTTAACGCTGCCAATGGAAAAGATGCAGTTGATGGCTGAAAAATGATAGTTTCTAGTTTTACTGGTGCATTGCAAAGTGGCGGACCAGAACTACAACTATAGAAAAATGGAATGAATGGACGAAATCAAAACTGGGCCCTATAAAATATGAAGAGTCCAATCTGGTAGGAAACCTTATTGTAGAGATCCTAAGATACTGGGTATGTACACCTAAGAACCACAAAGCTAAAAATACCCATATTTTACTCAACCTCTAAGAAAAGATATTCCTCTCCATAGTGAATCCAATTATACCCCAACTCCTTGGATCATTTCAAAGGTGGCATAGATTATAAATATCATCCTCAAATGGAAAACTATTCTTGGATTATCTTATGTTTCAACTGAAGAATATCATTTCCAAATTGAAAGGGATCTTTGGATAATTTCAAAGGTGGTCTAGCATTTCGAAGTGATAAGTAAATTTGATAGAAAAATAATCCATATGGAAGAATAGGTTATCAATATTAATATATAACACATAAACAAATCCATATAACAAACAAGATCTTAAGGAATTAAAAAATCCTTAAGATATGTTCTATTTATCTCTAAAATCATAAGATGTCTAAGTACATCTAGCATCTCATACTGCATTAAAGTCTCCATCTTTATGCTCTCACCCTTTGCTTAGAAAATCATGACATGACCATAACAATTCATACATTCCTTGTCCATGATGTCATTTCTTGTCAATCATTAGAGTTTGCCCAGCTAGTGTGGTGAACTTTCCTTGTCCTTTGTAAATATTTCGACAAACCAAGGGAGATAGAAAAGAAATCCATAAGTAATTAAATTGGAATAGTGCAACCATGAGAGTCCTAGCTTTACAGCTGTATAGTAAAAAATAGATGACTAATTCTCATCTAGAATATCATAACAATCTGATATATATCATAAGGAAACTAAACATAGTGTTTTTAAAGGAAACCAAGATTAGAGCTCACACTAGAAGCACTAGATGAAATAAGAGTGTCAATCAATGGTATGGAGATACATAGTAGCTCTGACTATAAAAATAAAAGATTATTATTTTACTATCCCAGTCTTGATGGATTCAGGATCATATATAAATGTGCTTAACATAAATAGGATTCCTGCTAAATATTGGACAGTTACATCCAAAGGCTTCATACTATAGGAGTAGACCCTTTAGTAAACGTTGAAGTCCCTAAGGCCACTGTCTTCCTTAACCAATATTATAGATTGGATGTTAGGTTTATGTTGATGAAATTGAATCAAATATATTGGGAATGCCATTTTTTAAGACAGTAGAGCCTCATGGATCATGTACATACCAAGGAAAAACAGGCTATTATATGACCATTGATCCGCTAGATACTCTAATATTTGTCCCATTAATTTCTACTCCTAAAATATCGAATATGGTGCATAATATCAGTCTGTACCGAGAATAACAAACTACTAAATAAATCTAGTTCCTAAACATAAAAGAACAAATGAAAAGCATGAGAATTGAAGACCAACTATAATCTCCTAAATGGAAAAGGATAAAAGAAGAGATAGAATCTGATTATAAGAAACAAGTATAGTCAGAATTCGCCAATGCTTTCTGGCACAAAAAGAAACATCTAGTTTTCCTACCTTTAAAGCCATAATTCAAAGTTACTCTTGGAAACTCAAATGCAGTCCCCATGTCTAGGGAAATGCAATCCTACTGTAAAAAAGAGATCCAAGATTTGCTAAATAAAGGCTTGATAGTTCCTTCAAACAACCCATGGAGTTGTTACAGATTTTATGTGAACAAACATTATAAACAGGTGAGGCAAGATCTAAGGATGGTTATAAACTATAAGCCACTCAATGATGTGCTTTATTGGAATAGGTATCCAGTACCTAACAAATCCGACCTCATAAAAAGGGTTGCAGTGAGCAAAGTCTTCTAAAAATTTGATCTTAAGAGTGGATCTTGCCAAGTCGCCATAGCTCCAGAAGACCAATTTACAACGGCTTTTGTATTCCCTCATGTACATTACAAGTGGACCTTTATGCCTTTTGGATTTAGGAATGCTCTATCCCAATATCATAATGTAATGGAAGATATATTCAAGCCACACATGGACTCCCTCATAGTCTATATTGAAGGTATCCTCATATTCTCCAAAACTTTGGAAGAACATCAAAAGCATTTAAAAATATACCTAAAGTAGATTTACAATAATGGGATTGTTTTGTCTTCTAAGAAAATAATGAAGTTATTCCATGGCACATTTGAATTCTTAAGACAAACAATTGAAAAGGGACAAATCAAGGTTCAAGAACACGCAATCGAAATCGTGTAAAAATTTCTAGATGCCATCAAAGATAAAACTCAACTACAGAGATTCCTTGGATGTCTAAACTACCTGTCTCTATACTAAAAAAATCTAGTAGCAGACAAAAAACTGCTAAACTAGATACTTTTAAAGAATCCAAGAACATGGACACCAGAGCATTCAGAAGCAATAAGAAGAATCAAGAGGAAGGTAAAAACATTGCCAATACTACACATCATTGATGATGATCTCCCCAAGATCATAGAAAGCAACGCTTCATAAATTGGTTAGGGAGGCATACTAAAACAAGCCAGGAAAAGGGAATAGAAAACAAGAGAAAAAATTGTACAGTTTACATCAGGCACATGAAACATTAGGCACATGGAACAAAGCTGAGAAAAATTATGCAACTATTGATAAAGAAATTTTTGCAGCCTTATCATGCATAGAAAAATTCCAAATTCATTTTCTAAATCATGATTTTGTAATTATAACTGATTGTGCTAGTTTAACTTTTGTTTTAAATAACACTATTAAAAATGCTACGGCCATAGGAAAATTTTCCAGATGGCACACATTATTTTCTTGTCGTAATTATTATGGGAAATCTAATTGTATCTATGATTTCTTAACCAGAGAATATCTTGTAAATAAATAGGATGTAAAAAAATAATCTTTAGAGAAAAGAGCCAAGAGCAAGCGAGCCGAAAGCAAGTGACTCAACATGAAGCCAACCAGAGTCATACAAGCACCAGCAATGTCAATCCAGGTGGAAGCAAGTGGGCCCATAACCCACAAGTTAACGTGATAATATTAGGATGGAGTGAAGGCTCCCACACAACATTCAATATTAATTAATGATAATGGAATTTTCACATATTACTGTATGTAATGGAAGCAATTTTGCTGATTTTAAAACAAGATTATCTCACTTTGAAAAAAATAAAAAAATTAAAGTGAGACACTCCTTATAAACCGACATAATGCCGACATTTATGTTAATTATTTAATTACGCGTACAATGATATTAATAATTAAAAACCAATATAATATATTTCCATGTATACACATTATATATTTCACTCCACCTTCATATTTTCAATCGACGACCCAGATCACTTTACCTCTGCAAGCTTTGTGATATATTTCACTCCACATTCATATTTTCACCTCTGCAAGCTTTGTTATATATTTCACTCCACCTTCATATTTTCAATCATCACGGCTCACTTTACATCTGCAAGCTTTGTGTTAAGATACGTAGAAATCTTTGGGTATAACAGTTGCATTTGAAGTGTAGAAATGGAGCTACTTCCCGACAAGCTCATTTGCAAGTGCTTGCTGAGAGTGCCCTACACATCACATGATAACCTGAAAGGTGTGTGTAGAAGCTAGGAAGGTAATTATCCATTACTTCTATGGGGACAGAAACATATCTGGGAAGAGCGACCAGCTCATATGCTTCATTCAAAAGGATTCGAAGAAGAGTTGGTTAGTCTTTGTAATAACGATATATGACCCTTTGAATGATACGTGGAAAAGGATAAATACTCCCATTGATGATCCCCACTTTCCTGGAATATCATATTGGTCTCATTGCGTTGTTGTGAATGGGAAGTTGGTTCTCATAACCAGAGCCAAAGCTAGAGCAGGAGCCATCCTAGCCAACGGGACTATGAAGGCTGTATACATTTATGACTTTGAGTCAGCGAGATGAAGGCGCAGAGCTGACATGCCTACTGCTCGATCCTTCTTTGCTTGTTCTGCCTCTTCTTCCAATGGACTTTTCTACGTCGCTGGCAGGATCGATGAAAGTTGCAACCCTCTCATGACTGTAGAAACTTATAACGTGGAGGAAGACAGGTGGGAAATTCCACCTCCTATGAACCACCCGTTGCCAGGTACAAGTTGTCATGGTGTTTTTATGGAAGGTCAATTCATGGTGTTAGGAGGCAGATCTGGCAAAAGTGGAAAAAAAATTTATCCACGTGCGGGAACGTGGAGAAAGTGGGAAGGTATAAGAAGCTTGAATGAAATTTTACGGAGAAAAAGTGTGTCGGCTTCTTGTTCTAGCAACTTGTACATGTTCAAGGCACAACATATGATGAAGTATGATCATGAGAAGAAAATTTGGACTAATGTGCCTTTTCTTGGGAAACGTCCTAATTACTTCATAATGTGCATAATGTGCGCTACCTAGTGGCACAACTGTATTTTTGTAAGCACTTCTGGTATCATCCCTCATTCGAAGCACATCTCTTATCCGTTTAATCCGTCAACCCGTCGGTGGATTGAAGTTCAGGGTGATTCCGTTTAATCCGTCAACCCGTCGGTGGATTGAAGTTCAGGGTGATGGAGGGGGCATGATAGTATCTGCAACAACTCTGAAGATTTAATAGTTATCTGCAGTTTTATAGCCGTTTTAGATCTTAGTTATGTATTCACATGTTTTCTTTTCTAAAATGCATGTTTATGTTTGTTATAGATCTTAGTTGTGTAAGAATAATGATATTATAGTATTTTTTTACTGGCTTCCTATGCCACATTTATGTTCTTTCTCAGGTCTTATGTTTTATTTATGTATTCACATGTTTCTCTGGAAATTTAACTTTGACTGGTTTTTTATGTCACATTTATGTTATTTCTCATGTCTTAGTTATATTGATTTAATTTTTATTGATTTGTTCAAATATTTGAATTTTTGAAAAAAAAATACATTTTCAAAAATAAACCTCACCCACATTTGTTTTGTTTTGGTTTCTTGAAAATATATTTTCAATAAAAATCTTTCAAAGTAATATCATATGAATTTTCTTGCATAAAAATAATTAATGATAGTGTTAAACTTTTATAAACTTTTGAAGAAAGAATTTAGAGAGTGTTGTCAATTCATACTCATAATAAAGAAACTTTGACACTCTAGAATAATCTCTACTAAGTAATAAATGTTGATATTCTAGAATGATCTCCATTAAGCAAATATATTTCTCTCTAGAGTGAATCCAATTATACCCCAACTTCTTGGATCATTTCAAATGTGGCCTAGATTATAAAGATCGTCCTCAAATGGAAAACTATTCTTGGATTATCTTATGTTTCAACTTAAGAAGATCATTTCCAAATTGAAAGGGATCTTTCGATAATTTCAAAGGTGGTCTAGGAATTCGAAGTGATAAGTAAATTTGATACAAAAATTGTCCATATGGAAGAATAGGTTATCAATATTAACGTATAACACATAAACAAATTCATATAACAAACAAGATCTTAAGGAATTAAAAAATCCTGAATCCACACATGGACTCGTTGATACTCTATATTGATGGTATCCTCATATTCTCCAAAACTTTGGAAAAACATCAAAAGATTTTAAAAATATTCCCGAAGGAGGTTTATGATAATGGGATTGTTTTGTTTGCTAAGAAAATGAAGCTATTCCATGACACAGTTGAATTCTTAAGACATAAAATTGAAAAGGGACAAATGAAGATTCAAGAACACACAATGGAATTCACAAAAAAATTTCTAGATGTCATCAAAGATAAAACTCAACTACAAAGATTTCTTGGATGTCTAAAATACCTATCTCCTTACTACAAGAATCTAGCAGCAGATAAAAAATGCTAAAGCTAGAGACTTTCGAAGAATCCAGGAACATGGATACCAGAGCATTCAGAAGCAATAAGAAGAATCAAGCATCAATGATCTCCCCAAGATCATAGAAAGAAACACTTCAGAAATTGTTTAGGGAGGCATACTGAAACAAGCCAGGAAAAGGGAAAAGAAAACAAGAGAAGAAATTGTACAGTTTGCATCAAGCACATGGAACAAAGCTGAGCAAATTTATTCAACGATTGATAAAGAAATTTTTGCAGCTTACGATGCATAGAAACATTCCAAATTCATTTTCTAAATCATGATTTTGTAATTAGAACTAATTGTGTTAGTTTACCCTTTGTTTTAAATAACACTATTAAAAATGCTATTGCCAAAGGAAATTTTTCCAGATGGCACACATTATTTTCTTGTCATAATTATTATGTGGATAATATCTATGAGAAATATAACTATATCCATGATTTATTAACCAGGGAATCAAGGGTAATTTTAGGGGCGAATTTTAGCCCAGTGGGCTATTTTTCCATGTTTTTCTCCCAAAAAAAGATTCGCCATTTTGCATTTTTTGAAGCCTGTTTCGCCCAATTTTGATGGGGTGAACTTTTTTCATCCTAAAAATCACCAAATTATTATATAAACGATATAAAATCCTTGGAAATTAAAATATTTTTTGAAAAATATCGCCAATCATTTTACACTTGGAGTTTTAAGAATTGGTAATATTCGCCAACATTTATACACTTTTAAATAATTATGGTTCCTTAAAATCATCCCTGCAGGGAATATCTTGTAAATAAATAGGATGTAATAAAGAATCTTTGGAGCAATCGATCCAAGAGCAAGAGAGTCGGAAGCAAGTGAGTCAGCAGGAAGAAAACCAAAGTCAGGAAAGCACCATAAATGGCAAGCGAGATGGAAGTAAGTGGGCCCATAACCCACATGTTAACATGATAATATCAAGATGGAGTGAAGGCTCCCACACAACATTCAATATTGATGATAACAGAAGTTTCACATATTATTGTCCGTAACGGAAGCCTAGATGGGAATTTTGAAGCACTGAAGTGCTTGATCATGACAGCCTTTAGAATTCAAGTTCTTTTGTCTGGTTAGTGTCATACATGGAAATAATTCCAACCAATAATAGCTTAGTTATAGACATAATCTATGATATATCCCTAAGAAAAGTTGCAGATACCTGCAAGCTCCTAACACATCACTTCCATGATTTAAAAATTATTTGGACTGAGGTATCATATTTTTGGCCTACACTACAGCCTGATCATCAATACTACTGAATAAACAGAATAAGACCTCCATGTGCATGGCCTAGTAACAATGAATATATTATATTCCTTGGTACCAACCTACGTTACCAAGGATATAAGAGATTATGGTGGGACTTTTTAAAGAAAGACAAAACCAATCGTACCTACTATTCCATGGTCAAGTTCAAGCTCTAGAGGAAAAATATCCATGAAGATCCTCCTCTATTTGGACATGATTGGATAAGATATTTGTGTCAAAAATTTGGATTCAATCTATCGACACTAGAGCTAGGTGTCATAAAAAATTTAAAAGATGATGTGAATGAACCTCTAGAAACTGTCAAAGACATGCATCATACTCACATCATGGATGACCAGATTCTTGAATATTATATTCAAAATAAGGAACAATGGCTCATCAAAGCAAAAATCCAAGTTCACATGCATAACAATAGAAGGGTGGTGCTCAGATATATTTACAACGAAGTGTGTGAAACTCAATGTGATTTCTATGAAATCTATGGTCATTTGTACTATGATGACCGAAAAAATCTCTTCAAAATATCCTTTCGACTATGAGAGTGGGCACGTGCTCTCAAGAATATATCTAGTCAGTACTTAAGGTTGTTTAAATGTCGGCAATGAGAGAGAGCATGTCCTCTCAAAAAATAAATCAAGTTATAAGTATGGATGACAAATATATTTTAAGATGATTCTCTCTATCATATTTGGAACAATTCTCTGATGTTTGATGTGGTTTGACCCATGTATGTTAGGATATTTAGACACTTAGGAGTTAGTTAATATCAACTTGTGTAATATATCCATTAGGTTAATTGTGTTTCTTTAGTATGCATTAGTATGCATTTGTAAATATTTAATCTGACAATCACGATATGTTCTAGACATAGAGTGATCCTATGGTTCAACTTCTCTTACATCATAGCTACCCTTGATCCATGGCTTAACACATGATTGGTTCATTATCTATATTTAAAGAGCATGGAGGGTCATTGTCTAGTTGATCGATTATGAGAAGCTCATTTGTAACTTTCTTTCTTTTGCATAATAAACTATCTCAAGTAGTTGTTTGGCTGGGGCCATGAAGTGTTTCCCTCTCGAGGGTATTAACCACATCAAAACATCGGTGTGTTGATCTTTGATCTATTTGTGTGCATTAGAGGAAATTTGAGGTCTAAAATGGGCCTCCTAAGGAAAATAATAAAATAATAGTTAAAATAATAAAATAATATTTATTAATTTTTTAGGAAGAAAGAAAAAAACAACTTGTTTTGTTTGTATTTTCGACATATCTCCTTGTGTTTTTACTCAAATTTCGAGTGGGAGAGCTCATTGAATGTGGAAAGTACCCAGAATGCATAATTTTGATGGACCCATCTACCCCAAAAACAAGAAATACCTGAAAAAACTTGATGATGATATCATCATCAAGTTTTTTCAGGTATTTCTTGTTTTTGGGCTAGAGGGTCCATCAAAAGTATGAATTGTGGGTACTCGTTGGATGAAAAATTTAATTCCGCATCCAACGAGATCTCCCACTTGAAATCTGAGTAAAAACGCAAGGAGATATGTCAAATATATGAACAAAAAAAGTAGTTTTGTTTATGACAAATATGTCAATTCAACCATTATGGTTGACTATTTTTATTCAAATTCTATTGGTTCTTGAATTCCAACTCATAAGAATTTATTGTTGGCGCGTTTTCTTATAAGGCCCATTTTAGACCATAAATTTCCTCTAATGAGTGGTTCCTCTTGGTGTTCGGTCTTTTGGGAGTACCCTGTGTACCTGAACAATTCCAAATAAGGGAATATACTAAAAAGGGAATTTGTTGAATCCATCTCAGAGGATATATGTCAATAGCATGATAATGGTTTACCTCCCACTGATTCCTTAAGTTTCCTCTAGTTTCCCCCATAAGCGATTCATGAGACTATAAATAAACTTGCAAGGTTCTCATTTGAGGAATTCATATCCAGAGTCGAGAATGAGAGTCTAAGTTAGAGACTCAATTCTGAGTGTGTAAGTCTTAGCCGAAGAAAATTATTATTCTATGCAACTTTCCCTCTTGGGTATAATATGTTAGATTTTTAACATTAAGCTAGCATTACATTAGGATCTTTGAATAACAAGCACAGCAATCAAACACAAGAGACAATGAACACAGTTTTTTTCCTCGGGGAAACCATAAATGGAGAAAACCCTGCAACTTCCTTAGAGACAGAATCAGCACCAAAGTAAAACCCAAAAATAGTAAGATGATCTCCCAACAGCAGTAACCTTCTTTCTTCCTAGCCCCAGTGTCTTCTTCTTCCTCAGCTATGCACTACAACTAAGTGTGAGTGAGTGTGTGATAAATAGAGAGGCTAGCTCTCTATTTATACTAATTCTCAACTTGACTAAACCCTACTAGGGCCGACTTCACTAGGTGATTCTAACAACCCTAGTGCCCCGGAACTGCGGGGACTTTTACCCTTAGACAATAGGAGGGTTGTCCACATTGACTTGACATGACTTGTTTACATTGTAGAAACTCCCGATAGGAACATCGGGGCATGACATGACTCAAGTACATTACAAATACATCCTGGAATAAATATCGGGTTACAATACATAAGAAATAAAAGTGAATACATTCTGAAGTTACAATTACATCAACACTCCCTCTTAACTAGGAAGGTATTCTCTCAACACAATTTATCAACACAAGTCTTCTTCTCTGTATCATCTGGATCATCATCGAGTCCTTGTCATATTCACCTTCAATTCATCTTCATCTTCAAGTCATCTTCATCTAGATCTAGATCATCATCACTGGAACACCATCACTAGATCTATATCATCACTCGATCTGGATCATCACTGTTGGGTCATCATCACAGGTTCTATCTCATGATTCTTCTCGTCACAGGAAGTTCTACAGAGCCAGCCCTTTTTCATGTTGGTTGTAGGCCTAGCCTCCATGTAGGTATTCTTCAACACTTATATCTGACCCTAAGTCAGAATGGCCCACCCAACACTTATATCTGATCATGTAGGAACCAATCCTATAATCATATCGAAAATGCATGCCCAACACTCACATCTGACCATGTGGGAACACATCCCACAACCCTGTCAGAAAGGCCTAGCACTCACATTTGACCATGCGAGGAACCAATCCAACATACATGTCAAAAAGGCTCTGCACTTACATTCATCCATGCGAGGAACCAATCCAACATGCATGTTCGAAAAGGCTCTGCACTTACATTTGACCATGCGAGGAACCAATCCAACATACATGTTCGAAAAGGCTTTACACTTACATCTGCCCATGCGAGGAACCAATCCAGCATACATCTCAGAAGGGCTCTGCACTCACATCTGATCATGTAGGAACCAATCCTACAGTCACATCAGAATATCCCTCAGTCCCAGACTAAGATTTCCTGGTAACTGACCAGGTGCCTCCATTCCAAGAATGGCATTCAGCGCTTACTTCTGGTCATGTAGGAACCAATCCTACAGTCACATCAGAATGGCTCAGCACTCGTATCTGACATGGAAGGAACCAATACTCTCACCATGACAGAATGGCTCAACCCTTACATCTGACCATGGAAGGAACCAATCCTCTCACTATGTCAGAATGTCTCTAGGTCTCATCATTTCCCCTTGGAGGGAACCTCAATCTAGAGAACACCAATCTTCTCCCTGAAGTACTCAAAATTCACCTTAGCCAATGGCTCTGTCAACACATCAGCTATTTGTTCATCTGTCACAACATACTGGAGCTTCACTACTCCCCTCTGCACCATAGAGCTTCACTACTCCCCTCTGCACCATATCCCTGATATAGTGATACTTGATATCGATATGCTTCGACTTGTCATGGAACACTGGATTCTCCGACAACTTCATGCAACTCTGGTTGTCACAATGTATACAAGTAGCATCCATCTGGAGATCAAATAAATCAGACAGTATATTTTTCAGCCATACTACCTCACAACTAGCTGAACAAGATGTGACATACTTTGCTTCAGCTATACTTAGTTCCACACAGGATTGCTTCCTACTAAACCAAGAGATCACACATGATCCCATACTGAAGCAACACCCTGAAGTGCTCTTCCTATCGATGGCATTACCTGCCCAATCTGAATCAACATAACCCTCTAGGTTAATCTTCTAATTCACCTCATACTTGAGCCCATAATCAATTGTACCCTTCAGGTACCTTAGAATATGCTTTGCAGCAATCAAGTGAACATGTCTCGGATCTGTCAGGAACTGGCTCAAGGTGTTCACAGCAAAGAAAATGTCTGGTCTCGTGTTCGTCAGGTACATCAAGGACCCAATCATCTGACGATACATCGTGGCATCAACCGCTTCTGATAAAGCATCACTCAATAGCTTCAGGTTCGATGCCATAGGTGTGATCAAGGCCTTGCAGTCCTTCATCCCAAACCTATTTAGGATCTCTACTACATACTTCCCTTGTCCAAGGGATATTCCATCCACATTCTGCCACACCTCCATGCCTAGAAAATAGTGCATCATACCCAAGTCCTTCATCTCAAACTCGGCAGCAAGCTTTCTCTTTGTGTCAGCAATCAACGCATCCATACCTGTTACAAATAGATCATCTACATATAGTAGGAGCATCACTGGGTTGCCATATTCAACCTTGTAGTAAAGGTTGTAATCTGCTTTACTCTTGGTAAATCCCAAACTGGATAGGAAGTTGTCAATTCTGTTGTACCATGTCCTGGGTTCCTGTTTCAAACCATACAGGGCTTTCTTCAATTTACACACATGAGACTCCCTGTCATGTGTCTCAAAACCGAGTGGCTTCTCTACATACACTTCCTCTTCCATTACACCATTCAAGAAAGCATTCATGACATCCATTTGGTGTATCTTCCATTTCATCACTGCAGCCATAGAAAGTACTAATCTGATGGAACTGTATCTGGCTATAGCTGCAAAGGTTTCTTCATAATCTATTCCTTCTTTCTGTGAGAAGCCACGAGCCATGAATCTTGCCTTATATTTCTCTATGCTACCATCTGCAGCATGCTTGATCTTGTAGATCCATTTGGAAGTTACAATCGACTTCTCTTCTAGTCTTTGGACAACATCTCAAACATCGTTCTTCATGATCGATTGATACTCTTCGATCATAGCATCCTTCCATTCTTTCCATTTTGCCACTTCTTCATAATTGGAAGGTTCTTTATTGATAAAGTCACATAGTAAAGCTAAATATCCGGAGCAGGATCTGGTTCTCTTTCTTTCTCTATGATTCTCTTTTGGAGCCCCATATCTTTCCGCACCTTGGATAGCTTCTCGTACCCAAGCATGTTTCCTCTTGTGAGGATTCTTCTCTTGAGGTGGATCTACAAGTCCTTGAGGTTCTTTAAATTCTCGATCTTCTTCTTGAGTTTCTTCATTCATGGTTGTATCATAAATTTTGGGTGCTTCTGTTTCTTCAGGTTCTTCAGTAGGTCTCTTTCTGGATTTGCTGTAAGCTATGTCTTTGTCAAATGTTACATCCCTACTGATGTCAATCTTCTTGAATCCTGGGAAATATATTCTGTAAGCCTTCAAGCTTTCAGAGTATCCCACAAATATACCCTTCTTTCCTGAAGGATCTAATTTTCTTCTCTTCTCTTTTGGAATGTGTATGCACACTGGACAGCCGAATATTCTCAGATGCCTGATTTTTGGTTTCTTCCTGAAAAAGACTTCTTCAGGTGTCTTGTTCTTGAGTACTCTGTGTGGAGTACGGTTCTAACATACGCCGCTGTTCTAGCAGCTTCTGCACATAGAGGCATGGGAAGATCTTGATCATGAAGCATTGCTCTTGCAGCTTCCATGATAGTTCTATTCTTCCTTTCTACAACCCCATTCTGTTGTGGATTATATGGAGTGGATAACTCTCTCTTAATCTGTGATTCTTTCCATAAGTCTTTGAATTCATTTGATGTGAATTCTCCACCATTATCTGATCAAAAGTTCTTGATCTTCTTTTCTGTGTGGTTCTCAATCAAGGCTTTGAATTCCTTGAACTTGCTGAAAAATTCATCTTTGTTCTTCATGAAGTAAATCCATGTCTTCCTAGAAAATTCATCAATGAAAGAAACATAGTATACATACCCGCTTAGTGAACTTGATAACATTGGTCCGCATACATCGAAGTGTATGATTTCCAAGATTCCTTCTGTCTTGCTTTCCCTACTTGGAAATGTCTTCTTTGTATTCTTTCCTTCTGCACATCCTTTGCAGACCCCTTCATGTTTTGCTTGAATTTATGGAAGACCTTCAACAGCTTTGCTTGCAAGTGGAATTGTTTTGTAGTGCACATGTGCAAGCCTTCTATGCCAAAGTTCATTTGGCTCTACTATGTCATGGACTAAAGCTTGTTCTAGATGGCCCTTCAATTTGTATAATCCTCCTTCTTGTTCTCGAATTACTATTGCATCGTCAATAGTCTTTCCTCTTGACCACATGAGGACTTGGCCATCTACAAATGCAACCCTCAAGCCTTTTGCATCCAGTGTCGATATGGAGAGAAGATTCTTCTTTAGTCCTTGTACAAAAAAGACATCCTTCATTTTCATAGACTTTCTAGAGTCTAACTTATAGGAGGATTCACCACTACCTTTTATGGGATATTGGTAGTCATCCCCAAGTTTCACCTTATGGGGTGAATTATGTTCGGATAGTTTCTCAAAAGATTCCTTGAAACCTGTCAAGTGTTTGGAAGCCCCACTGTCAATAATCCAATCTTTGCTTCCATGAGTGACAGTTCTTGTGAGAGTAGAGATCAAAACATATTCTTCTTCACTTGAAGAGTCTTCACTTTCTTGTTTTACTCTCTTTCTGGGAGGATCATCATCCTCAACAGTGCGAGCATGATGTCTTATTTTGGAGTTCTTCTTTGTTAAC
Organism: Pseudotsuga menziesii; assembly: GCA_001517045.1. NCBI lineage: Eukaryota > Viridiplantae > Streptophyta > Pinopsida > Pinales > Pinaceae > Pseudotsuga > Pseudotsuga menziesii. Next base: position 267,443 of record LPNX010996631.1, on the reverse strand, counting down.
ATTTCATATTCTTAGCTAATACATCAGTATTTCATTTCATTTTCATAACAAAAGTATATAAACAGGATCACTGAAAGATAGACAAGCACAACCATACAAAAGGAACACAAAGATTTATCCTGGGAAAACCCTAAGGGGAAAAACCCAGAAAAAGCTTCCTCAATATAGATGCCCCAAAAAGATAAAAGATAAAACCAGCAAGGAGATCAAAGCCTGATCCTCCTCCTTCTCCAGCTACTTCTCTTCTCCACTAATGCACTACACAAGTGAGAGTGTGTGTCTCAAATGAGGAGCACCACACCTCTATTTATATTCATCCGTTCACTTGAATTAACTCATTCGACATGTAGGCTTGAGTTAAATCATGTAGGCTCGAGTTACACATGTAGGCTCAAGTAACCACATTGGGGTGCTAATGACCCACTTTTACAATTAGAGGGGACTACCTCATGACTCTTATTATATCTTCTGATTAGAAGCATTGGGATACAAAGTAATACAAGTGGTTCCCCCGGTAGGACCATCGGGGACCACAAAAATATACATATAGAATATTCTTCAAAGTTACAATATTTCAACACTCCCCCTTAACGAGAAGGGTATTCTACAACAACATCAACAACAACAATAACAGGAGAGAGAGAGAGAGAGAGCATCATCAGCATCATCAAGGTAACACATCTATAAGTCATTGGAAGCTTTTCAACATCATGTAGTCTTCATCTTCAATCTTTAGTCTTCAACAACATCAACACTTTGATCGCTTCGATCAGCAACAATCTTTGACCACTTCGATCAGTAACAATCTTCAGCACTTTGACCTTTCGATCAGCAACATCATCTTCAGCACTTTGACCTTTCAATCAGCAACATCATCTTCAGCACTTTGACTTTCGATCAGCAACATCATATTCAGCACTTTGACCTTTCGATCAGCAACATCATCTTCAACACTTTGACCTTTCAATCAGCAACATCATCTTCAACACTTTGATCTTTCTATCAGCAACATCATCATCGGCACTTTGAAATTTCGATCAGCAACATCATCATAATCATAATACTCTGATCTTTCGATCAAATATCATCATGAAAACAGCATCATCATCAAAACATCATTAAAACATCAACATCATCAAAACATCAAACTATCATCATCATCACACTCTGATCTTTCGATCAACACATCATCATCATTATAAAAACATCAACATCATCAAAACATCAACATCATCATCATCAAGACATCAACATCATCAAAACATCAACATCATCATCATCAAGACATCAACATCATCAAAACATCAACATCATCATCATCAACATGATCCTTCCTTTCGGAATTATGGGATCAACATGTCTGTGGTACTCAGACGATCCTTCCTGTCGAAATTACAGGATTTAGGTCTTTACGGAGTTACTAACAATCCTTCTTTTCGGAATTATGGGATCAACACATATGTGGAGCTTAGATGATCCTTCCTTTCGGAATTACGGGATCAATTCTTTCTGGAGCTACTAACGATCCTTCCTTTCGGAATTACGAGATTTAGGTCTTTACAAAGTTACTAACGATCCTTCCTTTCGGAATTACGGGATCAACACATTTGTGGAACTCAGACAATCCTTCCTATTGGAATTACGAGATCAACACATCTGTGGAACTCAGACAATCCTTCCTGTTGGAATTATGAGATCAACACATATGTGGAACTCAGACAATCCTTCCTATTGGAATTACGGGATCAATTCAATGATCCTTCCTTTCGGAATTATGAGATTTAGGTCTTTACGGAGTTACTAACGATCCTTCCTTTCGGAATTATGGGATCAACACATTTGTGGAACTCAAACAATCCTTCCTATTGGAATTACGGGATCAACACATCTGTGGAACTCAGACAATCCTTCATGTTGGAATTATGAGATCAACACATATGTGGAACTCAGACAATCCTTCCTATTGGAATTACGGGATCAATTCAATGATCCTTCCTTTCGGAATTATGAGATTTAGGTCTTTACGGAGTTACTAACGATCCTTCCTTTCGGAATTACGGGATCAACACAAATGTGGAACTCAGACAATCCTTCCTCTAGGAATTACAGGATCAACACACGTTCTCGAGTACCAAAGTCACCGGATCCGTTCTGAACTAAAGTTCAAGGATAATACAATCCTACCACCTTCTTGATGACCGAAGTTCACCGGATCCATTCTGAACCGAAGTCCAAGGATGATACAATCCTACCACCTTCTCGATGACCGAAGTTCACCGGATCCATTCTGAACCGAAGTCCAAGGATGATACAATCCTACCACCTTCTCGATGACCGAAGTTCATCGGATCCGTTCTGAACCGAAGTCCAAGGATGATACAATCCTACCACCTTGTTAATGACCAAAGTTCACTGGATCTGTTATGAACCAAAGTCCAAGGATGATAAAATCCTACCACCTTCTCGATGACCAAAGTTCACCAGGTCCATTCTGAACCGAAGTTCAAGGATGATACAATCCTACCACATTCTCGATGACCAAAGTCACCGGATCACTTCTGGACATATGTCCTGGGATGATACAATCCCTCTTCATTATCGATGACCGAGGTCACCGGATCACTTTAGGGAAAGAGCCCAGGGATGATACAATCCCACTGTAACATCACTACTCCCCCTTTTAAGGAAGGTCTTTCTGAACAACACCAAGCTTGTCTCGAAAGTGTTTGAACTTTACTCAAGACAGAGGCTTCGTGAGCACATCATCATCTACATCTTCAGTATGTGAATACTGAACTATCTCCATCTGTATCTCTAGTATGTGAACACTGGAAGCATCATCATCTATATCTTTAGTATAGAAATACTGAAAGCATCATCATTTCTATATTCAGTATAGAAATATGGGATCACCATCATCTGCATCTACAGTATGTAAATACTGAAACATCATCTATATCTTCAGTATGGGAATACCGAAACATCATCATCTGCATCTTATCTCGTATGTAGAAATACTGGATTTCTATGTGTTACAACAGAACACAGGGTTCTCTGTCATCACAACTCTGGTTATCACATAGAATCACGGTAGTGTCCAACTCTAGCTTGAATAATTCTGACATTAGATTCTGAAGCCATATGGCTTCACAACTAGCAGAGTAAGCTACTATATATTCTGCATTGACTATGCTTAGAGCAACACTAAAATTCTTTCTGCTAAACCATGAAATCGTAGCAGATCCTAGACTATAACATCCACCTGTTGTACTGCTTTTTCTATCTAAGATACTTCCATCCCAATCTGCATCTGTATATCCATACAATCTATACTTATGGCTACCATCATAGTATAGACCAAAATCGATAGTCCTCATCACATGTTTTGCAGCTACCAAGTGAACCCATCTAGGTTGAACTAGATATTGACTTAAGGTGTTCACAGTAAAACAAATGCCTGGTCTAGTATTTGTTAAGTACATCAATGACCCAATGATCTGTCTGTAATGAGTCACATACACTAACTCTGATGAGTCATCGGCTAATAGATTCATGTTGGAATCCATGGGAGTATCCATGGCTTTGCATTCCAACATATTGAATATTTTCAATATCTCTATTGCATACTTTCCCTGATTGAGAAAGATTCCTTCATACTTCTAGGCCTAGGAAATAAAGTATTAGACCAATGTCTAAATTCTTCAGCGGACTTTTTCTTGCATTCTGCAATTTGTTTCTCATTCCCTGTCAGAAATAGATCATCCTCATATAGTGATAGTATGATAGGTTCATCTTATACAACCTTGTAGTAAAGGTTAGGATCGACTTTACTCTTGGCAAAGCCCATTCTTGTCAGCAAACTATCTATTCTTCCATACCAAGCTCTGGGAGCTTGCTTCAGGCCATAGAGGGCCTTCTTCATCTTGCATATGTGATTCCATATATCTTCAACTTCAAATCCTTGTAACTATTCGATGTAAAACTCTTCCCCAATCATACCATTAAGGAAGGCTTGTCTTTACTTCATCATTGGAAGCAACTACCATCATAGTTCTGAAGGAAGTGTACCTTGCTTCCTAGAGTAAGTGTCTCTTCAGAATTAATTCCCTCTTTCTTATAGAAACCTCTAGCCACAAGTCTTTCCTTCTATCAACAACATATTTTATTTTGCAAATCCATTTGTAATATACCACATTCTTTCTTTCTAGTTTGAGTACTATATCCCAAACATCATTCTAGTATTCTTTCATCATAACATCTTTCATCTATTCTTTCATGAAACGGGGAGCAAATTGTCTTCTGAATTGGTTCTGATTGTTAGGGTTTCGTTCACCTTCTGGAACAGGCTTGCTGGAATTTTTCTCTAGCTCTAATTTGTTTAATTTTGTAGTCAAAATTTTCACCAACTTATCCATCTCATCAATTTTCCCTTCAATATAATGGGAAGCTGAACCTCCTGGCACTGCTTCCTTTTTTCCTTTTCTGTCATAGATTTTCTGAGTTGTTTCCTTCTTCAATCTATTGGAAGCCAATATGTTATATTCTACCTCCAATGCTGCATCCTACATATTCAATAAAGAAATAGGTCTCCTTTCTCTTAGTAATAAGGAAAATTCATGGTCGAAATCATTTGCATATGTAAGTTTTGCAGATGTTTCTATAGGCTTTATTTTTGCAGGAATTCTGCTGTGCATTTTGTTAAACCTCTTTGAAAAGTCTGCAATAGTTTCATCATTTTTCCTCCTAAGGGCTCCAAACTCAGTTATGTAGTATGTATGGTCTTTGGTGTCACCCCATTGTCTCATGAAGAGATCATGAAGTTCTTCTCTGATAGTGATTGAGTTAGCAGAAAACTCCCTGAACCATTTCCTGACATCTCCATCAAGGCTCTGCACGAACATTCTCATCCATACATCCTTGGCTTCAATGTTTTGGTTATCAGCATAACTAAGGAAAGCTTCCCAGTGTTCTTCAGCTGTAGCTTCCCCCTGTCCATTAAACCTAGGCAAATATTTCTGATAATCACCTCCAGGCAGTGCATTTAAAGGATGAGGTAAAACCAATGGTGCATATCTGGCTGCAACCATTCGGTCCATCATGTATATAGGATGATTTTGGGCTGCCATTTTAGGACTGACTGACTTTGGTGATGAAGAGGTTTGACTGGAACTTGGCTGAAAGGGGTTTTTACCTACTTTCAACTAAAAAAGAGGTATCTTACCAGGAGAGGTTGTTTTAGCTTTTCTGAAAGATTGAGGATCAGTGAAAACTTGGAAACTACTGTCAAGAATTATAGGTTACAACCAAGGTGAAGTTTCTTCTTCTTTTCTCAACACAGATGAAGGTGATGAACCATCCAACTAGTTAGGGTCACATATGGATGGTAATGACTGAGACCTTCTAATCTTCCTTGATGTCTTCAATTTCTGTTCAGGATCTGTAACACCCAACTGCAATGGTGAAATAGGTTTGTTTCTAGTTCCAACTCCACTAGTAGCCACTGTGACAAACTAGTGAAAAGTAGTCTTAAAGGTATGCTGGTTTAAGTTCACCTCTTAGAACCAGTGAAATGACAAGTATCCCAGGGAAAAATCTGTGTTCAACTTTGTTCCCTGGCAACGGCGCCAAAGATGTTTGTGCCAGAAATTGTTTCCAGACTACAAAGAAACAAGCCAACACAATCTCAAATATTCAATCAAACAAAACTAGATTTTTAGGGTTTTTGAAAGGCTTTTCTGGTTGTGAAGTTTGGTGACAAAAGGGAATACATTCATAAGCCAAATAGGAACTAAATCACAAGTAAAGAAGAACAGAGATGCATAATATAATAACCATGTATCCAACAGAACATAACATTGAAGTTCATCCACAACTGACAAGCACTACAAGCATAAAGACTATAAACCAACAATGAAATTATCAATTGTGTAGCTAAACAAGCTAGAAATGAAGCCAAAACACAGACTGAAGGGTAAAATGGATCATATATTTCATAATCTGTTCATCAAATACACATGAGAGTCAAGTACTTAGCTCATCAATAATTCAAGAGACCTCCTCTAGCCATCCAAAAATCGAACCTCTTGTTCTCTTTGTGACCTTCCTAAATACTGTTTTTTCAAAATTCAGTTAGAGTCTAAACCCTAACTGTTTTTAGCCTACTCATCGATAGGATATTGTTAATATAATAATTACAAAAATAAAATACTCATCAAAAAATAAAAAGTAACTGTTGTTGCTAACAATGCTCAAAGGTCTTTAGCAGCTTCCGCCAATAAAGCTATCCCATCTAAGGCTTGGGCCTTTTTCCTAGCTTTCTGCTGCTCAGCTTCCATATCTTTCATCCTTCTTGTAAGCTCCTTATTATGTTGATGTAGGCTTCTGACAGTCTGTTTCAATTCTGCACACTGTAAATCTGTACTTCTTTTCCTTTTTAGGGCTTCTTTGGAGACTGCAATAAGCTCTTGGTAGTGATCATTCACTTCTTCTAGGTCTTCCCTGAGTCTTTTATTAGCTGTAATCAAACCATCATTTGTTTCTTTCATGTACTCTATTTGATGTTTATACTGCTTGATGTCTCTTTGCAAATTTTCCTTCTATGAGTCAAATGCCTTGCTTCCTGTTGTACTTTGTAGTTCACTAGGCAGCCATGGGATGTTCAGCTTTCTGAAGATGTCCTCATCCTTAGGCAGTAGTTCTGTAGAAACACCATGAACACTTGGGTTTTCTTGATTATCTTTTTCATTAGGTGCATTTTCATCCATCAACAACTTATCTCCTGAATAAGACATATCTATTTCATCTTTTTGCTGCTCCTTCAACAGTTTACCTCGTATCTCTAAAAACATAGCAGATAATTTAGTCTCGGTGAGGCTGGATTCTTCATCTATTTTCAATGGCCTTTTTCCTTTTTCAGGAAGAGAAGTTGAACCTCCTAGAGCTGCTTCTTTCTTTCCTTTGTTGTCACCCTTTCCAATCTCCAGCTTTTCATCTGAGGAAGAATTATCAAGCACAGTTACATCTTCTGTGTTTAACTTAGGGTTTAGTAGCTTTTTCATGTTCAACCTCAATTTGTTTTTGGATCTAGTTTTGGGTCTCCAACTTGGGGCAAACTCTCCTACCATCTTTAAACTTTTTCCTTGATGCATGATAGAGGAAAATTCTTTATCCTCTAGACTGTAGAACTCCCTGTGTGTGCCAACCCTAGTCTCAGCACTGACAGTCAACTCATCTCCTTCCAACAAGTATCCTTCATCTTCAGATAAAATGGTAATTGGGCTTTGTTGTTTGACCTTAGTATTTTATTCATCTCCTAAAACCTTTTCTGTAAAAACAATTTTTTCATTAATGAGTGCTTCTGCTGGTGCTTTATTTTGTACAAGCTGGTTGTCTTTGTGAATAAACAGCAAATTTTTGTTCTCACTGTCAACTAAAGGCTGTTGAGATTCAGAATCTCCCTTTGAAGGTTCTGCCACTTCCTCAAGTTTGATACATTTTTTATCTTCAGCCTTGACTTTTTGTCTTAATTTTCTAATTAGGGTTTGTCCCTTATCAACATGCTTTCTGGTAGGCTGTCCTTCCTGGTTATTTTGGAATCCAGACCATAAGAGAAAGAGGTCCCAAGTCTTTCCTTCTCTTTGCAAAATCGTGTTGATAATAAGCTTGATCAATCCATGATGAAAGATGGATTGTGCAGTGTGGTCATGGTGCTCTTTGATCCTGCTTGACATTTTCTGCAAACTCTTTAATAGGAAGAAATGGAGATTCATCCTTGATTCACCAGCAAGGTGCTGAAGGAACCTGAAATGATACTTGAAGACAAAAGCATACCTCCCTTCACATGTAATGTAGCTTTGTAGAACCTTGATAGGCTCTACCCATTCAGCTCTAAAATTATGGATAAGCACTCCCTTGCTCCAATCTGGAACAATGCCAGGCAATAGATACCTTTGGGCATTGAAGGTAAATGACACCTTTTTGAACCAAAGTTCTCCTTCATTCCTGACCCCTATTGATTCAGCCACCAACTCTACAGTTAATTTGAATTTCAGAGTATCAAATGATACTATATCTTGGTTATAACATTGAGCAAATTTATGAGAAACTTCGGTACTATATCCATCAATCTTTTTAAAGAAGTTCAACCATCCAGCATTCTCAAAGAGTTCAACACACCCTGGAAACTTGTCTATCCAATTCAGCTCAGTGGGCTCAGCCCTGTTGGTCTTCCCACTCTTCTTCATCTGCTTTCCCAAGGCTTGATGATGCTTCTGTGTGATTTTCAGAACCTGTTAGTGACCTAACAGCCTTTTTACATCAAGTTTTCAGAGTTTTGACAGTCAGTTCTCCTTTGGATTCTCCCTGGCTGTTTTTCCTTGATTTTTTAACAGTCAGTTCTATTATCAATGCAAGGAATGTTTTCTATCGAGCTTGGGTAATTTAGGTCATACAGAGCACTAAAAATATTTAACAGAGCTGCTGCTGAACTTAACTAACAACAAAGATGCTCATCTAAACCTTTTGGACTGATCTATCACCGTTGGGAGTTTGTTGAATATATGAATTTATGTTTTCTTTAATCAATTTAACATTATAAGACTAAATAGAAAAACCCTCAATTTAGCAGGCCATGACCAAGGCACGCAGAATACCTCACTCCCGGCTTGCTGCAGGTGTTAAAAATTGATTCTTGGACTATCTGAATGTCGAATTTAACCGTCCAGGTGTCTTCAAGTATTCATCTTACTTTCAATCGTCGCGCTGATAAAACCCTAAATTCCTTCTTCAACTACCAATTCCTGATTCTTATCAATGTGTCTTCATTCCACTTCTCCAGCAGCTTCGTAATGCTTAATTGGAGAACCTCTTTCCTGTCAATCTTGCCTCGTTCCACTGTCTGTCATGATTTGCCAAGCCCTAACTTCTGACTACCACGATCTCCCTCACGTCATAGCCAACACCTGTTTTCATGATTATATTTAATGAAACATGTATCAAACCTGTCTACACATGTGATTAGTCATCCAGGAGTAAAATCATTGGAGAATTTGGCGTAAAAACTGACAAATTTTGCACCCACGATTTTCTTGTAGTGCGCCAGTGTAAAATTTTAACCGTTGCGCTACAAGAAAGTTTTAAAATCATTTTTTGTGCTTTTTGACCACTAATTCAACTTTAACATAGGTTTATATGACTAAACCTTGATCTTAGTGCTTATTCATGAAACTATTAATCAACATATACCCTATAGAACCCTTCAGGACATAAGAAAAACAAAAAATAATGAAAACCTAAAGGCAAAAAATCAAAATTTCACTTTAACCAAAATTTCCTAAAAGTAAGCAAATGAGCAAGCTTAAAACAAAAATCACAAGCAAAATATAAGACTGAAGAAAACAAATTCATGACTTTACAGGTTCTATGCTTGATATATACTTCTAGTAGGTCTGGTCAATAGAGTATGTCATGTCATAGTCTATTCTTTCAGAGGCAAATAACGAACCTTGCTTTGTACACTTGTTCTTGTAGATCCATAGATACTATATACTTCCCTTTATTTCTCGAAATCATATCATATACATCATTATTCATGATCAACTGTTATTCTTTGATCATATCTTCTTTCATAGCATTCTTTTCTTCATCTTGAGTTATCTCTCGTACCCACGGTGGTATTCATCCTTCGAGGTGGATCTACCACTTTCTGAAGCTCTTTCTTCCATCATGGTGTCTCTGAACCTAGGAGCTTCAGATTCATGTTTATTGGAGTGAATCTTGAATTGTCATCACTTGTTCTTCAGAACAAGTCTCATCCTTTTTTTCTTTTTTTCTTTTTTTCTTTTCCTTGTAGGAGGTTGTACAGGACCTTTCCTACAATTCAAATCCACCAGTTGCACAGTTAGAACTATTTCATAAAACATATGCATAATGACAAATTCTTATGCATCATGCAACTGTTTATCCAATACAACATTCAACCATATCTCACGGAAACTTTTCTAGATGCCTTCCATCTCTACCAGGACAACATTGAGATTGTGCACTAATCCTATATTTCAGCAAAGAGGTTTCATTCTAGATAAGTAGCAATGGAGAGTTGTATAGCACCATGAGCTACTTACCCATCACATGCATATTAGTAGTATATAGTCATTAATGCAAACAATCTATCATGCATAACACATCAACTGAATATAATCAAATGCATAACAAAACAATATCATTAAATGACAATTGAATACTTATCTTTTGTTTGTTTCGTGGGTAGACTCCTTCTTGATCATTATGCTTCATCATCTTCTTTATTCATGAAATCATCATTTCTTATCCAAATGATAAGATGGATAAGAGGTTCTTTAAGAATTGAGTTCTTCATATTCCTCGTCGCTTGAGGGATCTTCTTTGAATGGTGAGAGCTTGATCTTCAATTGCTTCCATCTTTCTTCTTCTCTTCTTATGAGACAAGCTTCTTCTTCTTCCCAAAGTCTGTTGAAAGTAATCACTTCCTTCTGGCACACATTCTTTGCATGAATGAATCCCATGATCCTGGGAGGCCATTCAAGGTGGCTATCACCACTTCTGCATTCTCCACTTCTTCTTCTACCGCTTCAAGTTGTTCTGCATTCTATATCTTCACATTCTTCAATTGTTTTCTCAAATCCATCTTCTAATTTAAGTTCTTATCTTCAAATAGCTTGGTCAAGGAATGAAACATCTTCGATGTCTTTGGGGAGACACTTGTGGTACAAGTTGATTCATGACTGAATCAGCAATGATCTTCTTGGCCTTGACCAAGTTCTTCTTGTGTAAGGCTTCTAGCCACGTCTCCCTCTGGAACTAGAACCTCTATACTCATGTAGGTGTCCAAACCATTTTCTTTAGAGAGATCATATACTTCTCGGCTTGGAATTTTTCAAATTCACCAAGCTTATCATCAAGCTGATGTGATAGATCACTTTGAAATGAGAACCTCAAATGAAAATAGCAAAGGATTAGATCTTACCGATTTGAGGTGTTCGTCTTGGTTCCGAAGCTCGTTGAACTAGGGTTTGTCACAAAAACCCTAATTTTAAAAAATTGGAATCTTCCAGATCTGATTGGATAGACAGATATATCTCTTCAAATGGAGCTTTCCAATGTACTCCTTTTCTGAAAACAGTGGAGGGAAGCTCCCGGAACAAGAAGCCCTAGATTTCCAATTTCTTCTGCAGAAATTTTTGTTACTGTTTCTATGATATCTTCGAAATTACTTATTCTATGTGTCTGAAATGTCTCACTGTGGTAACCTCGCATGTCCCTGATCCAACACCATAGGTTTCATCAAAATTGGTTTTACCATTTTGGATTTATGATCATTTTCCCAAGGTGACCTGTTACAGGACTGTTCAGAACAGTGAAGTTGTACGGCATGACACATGTCACTAGTTCATCTTCTAAGTCTGATATTTGGACCACTAAAATTAAATTCTATGCAATTTTTGGAACATCTTCAGGAATTCCATTTGGACCTCTTTAGCCTAATATATTGTAGTTCTCCCTAGGTGTCCTTTTTAGGGATGAATTCTGGAAGAGGTAGAACCCTAACGTGGAGGGATAATATCTCCCAGAATATATAGAATATGAGGCTGAATTTTGGACAAAATGTATATCAGGATTTTATCTTCGGCCCCTGCAATTTTCAGCTCCTGAGACTTCACCAATCTGGGAATATAGCGAATGTACCAAAACTTAGCAGTTTTAGTACTTAGGGTTTTTCTAGCTCGGGGCCAAACTAGGGTTTGACTTTCCCAAAGTTTCACCCAACCAAATTTCTTGATCCAGGTCTCTAAACTTTGGTTTTGATGAGGATAAAAATCATATGCTGGTCTCACTCAAAAATTCCTCTTCTGTAGAAAGCCCTAATTTCCACATCGAAAACTGAAAATGCTCGGAATCGAATTCCACTTCGACAAAAAGATGCGCCCTTCAATGGAGAGTAAACCTAGCATAATTTTGCTGATGGATTGTGGAGAGAGACCCAAAAAGTAAGAATCCCTAGCTTCTGTAGCTGCAAAATTTCTTCTTCTCAGGTTATCTCTGATCCCATGTTAACATTTCATATGCTTAGCTAAGACATCAGTATTTCATTTCATTTTCATAACAAAAGCATATAAACAGGATCACTGAAAGATAGACAAGCACAACCATACAAAAGGAACACAAATATTTATCCTGGGAAAACCCTAAGGGGAAAAACCCAGAAAAATCTTCCTCAATATAGATGCCCCAAAAATATAAAAGATAAAACCAGCAAGGAGATCAAAGCCCGATCCTCCTCCTTCTCCAGCTACTTCTCTTCTCCACTAATGAGCTACACAAGTGAGAGTGTGTGTCTCAAATGAGGAGCACCACACCTCTATTTATATTCATCCGTTCACTTGAATTAACTCATTTGACATGTAGGCTCGAGTTAAATCATGTATGCTTGAGTTACACATGTAGGCTCAAGTAACCACACTAGGGTGTTAATGACCCACCTTTACAATTAGAGGGGACTACCTCATGACTCTTATTAGATCTTTCGATTAGAAGCATCGAGATACAAAGTAATACAAGTGGTTCTCCCGGTAGGACCATCGGGGACCACAAAAAGATACATATAGAATATTCTTCAAAGTTACAATATTTAACATTCTTCTTCTTGGATCCATTCTTAATCATGGGACAATTTCTAGCAAAGTGTCCTATTTCATCGCATGTATAACATCTGAGTTTGTATAAATTTTTCTGATGAGAATGCTTACCTTGGTGATGATGCTTTTCCATTCTTCCTTTCTTGGAGTGTACTATGAGAGCTTGATCTTCACTTCCCATATTTTCTTCTCGAGCTGCTATTCAAGCTTCTTCTTATGAAAATTCTTCCCACAGTCTACTGAACTTAACTAACTTCTTCCTAGCACAGATTCCTTGGATGAAAGAATCCCATGACCTAGGGAGACCATTCAATGTTGTCATCACAATTTATGCATTCTCCACTTCTTCATCTACTGCTTCAAGTTGTTCTTTGATCTGGGAGACCCTTGTGAAGTATGACTAGATGGTCTCCTCATTCTGGATATTTACATTCTTCAACTGGTTCCTTAGAGCCATCTTTCAATTGATGTTCTTCCCTTCAAACAGTTTGGTTAGGGCATCAAACATAGCTTTAGGTGTCTTGAGGGAGGAAACCTATGGTATGAGGTGATCCTTGATTGAATCAGCAATAATCCTCTTTGTCGTAACCAACTTATTCTTATGTAAGGCCTTAGCCTCATCTTCCTCCGGAACTGGAACCTCCTCACTGATATAGGAGTCTATCTCATTTTCTTCCAAGACCAAGGAGATGCTATACATCCAGGCTCAGAAGTTATCAGCTCCCTCAAGATTTTCATCAAGCTTGGTATGATGAGACATCTGAACTGAGAACCTCAAATGGAAATACAAAATATTTAGATATTACCAGGTCAAAATGTCGAATCTGGATTTGGAGCTGAAATTCTACAGTGCTGGTTCAGGAGAAGATTAGGGTTTTGTTTTTCTGGAGTTCTATCCAACCAAATACTTTGATCTTGATCCCTAACTTCTATTTTTAGGAGGAGATCAATCCAAGCCTGGGCTCACTAAAAAATTCCACTTCTATGAAAAGCCCTAATTTTCGGCAGTAGTGTTGGGTCCAAAACTGAAAAACCTCAGAATTGGATTTTGCTTCGACAGAAAGATGTGCCCTAGCGAGGAGAGTTATTCCAACATTATTTTTCTGAAAATATGTGGAGAGAGATCCACAAAGTAGGAATCCCTAGTTCCCGCAGTTTGCACAGTGTCTTCTTCTTAGGTTAGCTCTAATACCATGTTAGATTTTTAACATTAAGCTAGCATTACATTAGGATCTTTAACTGAGAGAATAACAAGCACAGCAATCAAACACAAGAGACAATGAAAACAATGTTTTTCCTCAGGGAAACCATAAATGGAGAAAACCCTAAAACTTCCTCAGCGATAGAATCAGCACCAAAGCAAAACCGAAAAATAGTAAGATGATCTCCCGACAATAGTAACCTTCTTTCTTCCTAGCCCCAGTGTCTTCTTCTTCCTCAGCTATGCACTACAACTGAGTGTGAGTGAGTGTGTGATAAATAGAGAGGATAGCTCTCTATTTATACTAATTCTCAACTTGACTAAACCCTACTAGGGCCGACTTCACTAGGTGAGTCTAACAATCCTAGTGCCCCAGAACTGCGAGGACTTTTACCCTTAGACAATAGGTGGGTTACCCACATTGACTTGACATGACTTGTTTACATTATAGAAATTCCCGATAGGAACATCGGGGCATGACATGACTCAAGTACATTACAAATGCATCCCAGAATAAACATCGGGTTACAATACATAAGAAATACAAGTGAATACATTCCGAAGTTATAATTACATCAACATAATATTGCATCAGAAACCATACTTCAAGTCTATTGTCTGTATTTTCTAGTATGCTTTATGTAACACCCTGGTTTTGACCCCGTTTGCATTAAATGTATATGATGTATATATTCTAATTAATCATGGTTTGGAGCTAAAGGAAAAATTCCCACCATCAATTTGGCATTTTATGTTTCGGGGATTAAAAATCGTTGCCGATGATATTTTGCACTAGCCGACACATTATAATTTTGGACATCATGTAAATATGCAATTTAATTAAAAACCCACAACCAGCTATGTCAATGCAATAAATAATGAGATGGGGGCATGATTTCCCAAGGATTAGGGGGGGAGGAATATTCAAACCTTTGGGCCAATGGGGAAAAGCCAAATGTCAAAGGGAGAACCCATCAAACTGTCAAACTACCTTTCTTGTCTTCTTCACCCAATCATTTATTACTGCCAAAAGTTGATTGAGTTGGTTATTGCATGGGATGGGCAAGGTATGAAGACCCAAATTCGAATTGTAGAAGCCATCAGTTTTTGGGAAATGCGTTTTGACTCCTTGGGCAAGTAAAAACTCAAAAATGTATGCCCTTTGACCTGTTGTAGGTACAATAGATCCCATGTCATTTTGACACGGGACCCCAATTATACATACGAAAATTACTTGGTAAGACTCTTCGTAATCTTAAAGGGTTTCATTGAGATTTTTTATTTGACTCTTGGGATTCCTTAACTTAACCAAATTTCCAAAAAATCCATGTTTGATTTCTTTGTTTTAAATGCAAAAAGATTGGGTTCTTGTATGGATTGTTTTAACATCCCACATTCCACAACACGCAAGTTGCGGAATGCGGGAAACCTTTTATTTGATATTTCATTTTCAAACCCGCATCCTGCGTCCCGCAAGTTGCGAAATGCAGATTGCGGGGTTATCATTTGTTTACATTTTTGGTTTGCACATGTCCGCAACCCGCATCCCGCAAAATGCAGAATGCAGAGTGCGGGGCCGATTGAATAATTTTTGTTGTTTTACAATTTTGCATTATGCATCCCGCAAGTTGCGGAATGCGGGTTGGGGAATGATTAATAAACTTGCGATTTCGTGTTTGATCCTGCATCTCGCAAAACTGATCCTCACTGTTCCTTTTTTACCCTCATCTGACAATCTGTATTATTTCTCAGGAATTATAAATATGATAGTTTGGTTTACTATTTTCACTGTTTTTACCTCTGTAATTTGTTTTGTTGTGTGATTTTACCTCCAGATTTTACCACGTGGTTCTGACAGTGTTTACTGCAGTTTCAGGTTGGTTGCCGAGTTTCTTTCTCACAATTTGAATTGTTTACTGTGTTTCCTATTTAATTCAGTTTTAATTTATGGTACAAGTATTCAAAAAAATACATGGAGACATACAAAACCCATAGATTTACCAGGAGTAAAAATCTTCAGAAGGACATGTTCACCAAAGACCCGAATTTTGGTGTCTTTTCTGATACTAGTAGCCGAGTCACTGAAACTTATCATTTGGGCTAGTCTTAGGCTTATGCTATCTTCGATAACAATGACCTCTCATATTTCTAGAGTGACCAACTTGTTTATGAAAGAATTAGAGATTTTTGCCTACATATGATTGCTGCAAGACCAACCATCCTACCTTATAACGATGTCGTTAGGAGGATTATAGACCACACCAATGTGAAACATCGTCCATTAAATACCAATACTGGGTCTCAGCTAGCCAATTTCCACTCTAAAACCTTTGTCAGGATTTGTGCTCTTACACCTTTTACACAGCCCTAATTTTAGAGATCAAGATCAAAGCATTTGGTTGGATAAAATCCAAAAAAGTCAAACCCTAATCTGCTCCTGAACCAGCACTACAAAAACTTAGCTCCAAATCTAAATCTNGGTAAGATCTAAATCTTTTGTATTTCCATTTGAGGTTCTCAGTTAAGATGTCTCATCATACCAAGCTTGATGAAAATATTGAGGGAGCTGATAACTTCCGAACTTGGAAGTATAGGATCTCCCTGGTCCTGGAAGAAAATGAATTGGACTCCTACATCAATAAGTAGGTTCCAGTTCCAGAGGAAGATGAGGATAAGGCCTTACATAAGAAGAATTTGGTTATGGAAAAGAGGATTATTGCTGATTCAATCAAGGTTCACCTCATGCCACAGGTGTCCTCCCTCAAGACACCTAAAGCTATGTTTGATGTCCTAACCAAACTGTTTGAAGGGAAGAACATAAACCGGAAGATGACTCTAAGGAACCAGTTGAAGAATGTAAAGATACATAATGAGGAGACCATCCAGTCATACTTCACAAGGGTCTCCCATATCAAAGAACAACTTGAAGCAGTAGATGAAGAAGTGGAGAATGCATAAATTGTGATGACAACCTTGAATGATCTCCCTAGGTCATGGGATTCTTTCATCTAAGGAATCTGTGCTAGGAAGAAGCTAATCAAGTTCAGTAGACTGTGGGAAGAATGTTAACAAGAAGAAGCTCGAACAGCAACTCGAGAAGAAAAGATGGGAAGTGAAGATCCAGCTCTCACACTACACTCCAATAAAGGCAGAAGGGAAAATCATCATCACCAATGTAAGCATTCTCATCAGAAAGATAATTTTGTAAAAAGGGATTCATCCAAACTCAGATGTTATACATGTGATGAAAGAGGACACTTTTCTAGAAATTGTCCCATGAATAAGAGTGGATCCAAGAAGACGAAGAACTCCGAAAGAAGACATCATGCTCACACTACTGAGGATGATGATCCTCCCAAGAAGAAAGTAAAACAAGAAAGTGAAGACTCTTCAAGTGATGAAGAATATGTTCTGATCTATGCTCTCATGGGAACTATCACTCATGGAAGAAAAGATTGGCTTATTGACAGTGGGGCTTCCAAACACATGACAAGATTCAAGGAATATTTTTAGAAACTATCTTAACATAATTCACCCCATAAGTTGAAACTTGGGGATGGCTACCAATATCCCATAAAAGGTAGTGGTGAATCCTCCTACAAGTTAGACTCTGGAAAGTGTATGAAAATGAAGGATGTCTTGTTTGTACCAGGACTAAAGAAGAATCTTCTCTCCATATCGGCACTAGATGCAAAAGGCATGAGGGTTGAATTTGTAGATGGCCAAGTCCTCATGTGGCCAGGAGGAAAGACTATTGATGATGCAATATTAATTGGAGAACAAGAAGGAGGATTATACAAATTGAAGGGCCATCTAGAATAAGCTTTGGTCCATGACACAATAGAGCCAAATTAACTTTGGCATAGAAGGCTTGCATATGTGCACTACAGAGCTCTACCACTTGCAAGCAAAGCTGTTGAAGGTCTTCTAGAAATTTAAGAAAAACATGAAGGAGTCTGCAAAGGATGTGCAAAAGGACAGAACACAAAGAAGGCATTTCAAAGTAGCGAAAGCAAAACAAAAGGAATCTTGGAAATCATTCACTCTGATGTATGCGGTCCAATGTCATCTAGTTCTTTAAGTATGTATGTATACTATGTTTATTTTATTGATGATTTTTCTAGGAAGACATGGATATACTTTATGAAGAACAAAGATGAATTTTTCAGCAAGTTCCAGGAATTCAAAGCCTTGATCAAGAACCACACAGAAACGAAAATCAATACCTTTCGATCAGATAATGGCGGAGAATTCACATCAAATGAATTCAAAGAGTTATGCAAAGATTTAGGGATTAAGAGGGAGTTATCCACTCCATATAATCCACAACAGAATGGGGTTGCAGAAAGGATTTCTATCCACTCCGACTTCAGTTAGGGCTCAGTTGAGTCAATTAGGGTTTTTATCACTGGTTAACTTGAGTGTTGATTGTGGCTTACATTTAGTTAAGCTAGACTCACTCATTCAATTCGAATGACCTCCTTGGGAATTCGAATTGCTTAGTCATTCATGCTTGAAGCATGATCATTGTATTGTAATTACTCATTCTTTGTGTGAATACACAAAGCAGCTACTCATTCTGTAGCCCTATTACACCATCTTCATGATTTATTTGTTATTAATCTTTGATGAGACTTGTGTTTAGTCCCTATATCACTGTGCATATTAATAGTGACACTATTCATCTCATATTAGCGAATCATTCAAAGGTCCTACCTATCGGTCGACTAGTTCAAGTTCTTGTTGAGGTAGAAGGATAAAAAAAATATGCAGACTTCGAAATAATCGACATCATCGATGATACAAGCCCATATCCTCCACTTTTGGGGATTGACTAGTGATTAACAATCAGACCATCATCAATTTCAAGAAGAGAATTTTAATATTTGAAGATTCTGAGCTAAGGGTAGTTGCACTAGTTGATCCACTGGAAGGACAAATATATGTCAAGCCAGCCCACAATGAAAGACATGGTGATTACTTGGATCATATATAAAATATCATGTCTTCAAGATATGACTTTGTAAATCTAAGGACTGATGGAAATATCAGTTGGCGGAGTATCATCTCTAGCACATCTTATTTTGGAAAAGCATTGGAGAACTGGCCAAATCGAATGCACGAAGTATCTATGAGGAAATGCACAAGGATAACAAGGTATGTGAGATAGGTAGGAGTTGAGGAAAGTGACCTACCTACATATGAAGGTTTACCTAACCTTGCATCTTTTCTAATAGAGTTTGAAGTGAATGTTAAAAAATAGAAACGATTGTACACCTTGGACTTTGTGCTAAAAGATACACCTACCGGATGGTGTGGTACACATAAATAATCTATCTCAGAATGGCCACAATATAGAATACTGTTGGCAGACATATTTGGAGAAGAGATATGTTATACTAGTTGCAAGTATATAGGATTGACAAATCCTGTCGAACATATTGAGTATTGCCGTGTGACATGGGAGGAATGTTCGTGACATGAATGGGTTCATCAGTTTATACATAAATTGGATATGATACCAAGGAATTGGTATATATCAGTTGAGCTACGATGAGGAAACTACAAGATTTTGAAGGGTTTAAAAAGCGAAATTCAACACCAAGGGGTTTCTAAACTTGGTGATATAGCTCTATTGTGGGATGGGAGAAACTTGACACAACTGTGGAAGACTACGACATATTTGAACCATCCATAATAATGGGAAGATGAATGGAATAATAACCTTCAACTATTGTCCCATATGTTATACATATAACCGAAATGGAAGATGATCTAATTTTGAATAAGAAAAAGGCTACGAGACATCTCATTTTAAAACATGGTTAAGTAGTAGTTGTTCCAATTCCATTGGAAGAAGACTATCAATGGCATCGAATTCTGATATGGAAACTTGAGTTCCCATTTATGATAATAAAAAAATTCTATTGGTTGGCACTCTACTATAAAATATTGACATGGGACAATGGTCACAAATGAAATTGGCATGGTCCTAGCTATTGTATTCTATCCAATTCTGCAGTAGAAACTGTGACACATATTTTTTTCACTGTTCATTTTTGAAATGGATGTGGTAGCAGGTATATGCGAATTTAAAATGTCTAGGATAGTGGTCAAGATAAATTCCTTAATACATTGTTTTGAGAATTTGTTCACAAACCCATCAATAACTTATTTTAAATCCCTACCATGTCTAGTGATTTTAGGATGGTGGGTGTTGGACCTAGGAAAAGATAGGCAAAATTCAGTTAGAATTCTACCCAAGAATGTGAAGAATCTAGTCATAGGAAGGAAAAGGATTTGCAACAGAAGTATTGAAGGAAGAAAATAAGTAGATGAAGGAAGAGCAGAAGCATATAAGGAAGAAAGAGCTAAGGCAAGAATTAGTCGCAGAAGAAGCTACGATAGGAGAAGAGTTCACGAAGGAAGAGGGTTTGTCAAGGAAGAGTTAGCAATAGAATAGAAGCCACGATAGAAGGAAAAGGCACTACAATATAATCTATGATGGAAGAAACCATGTCAGAAGGCGTGCAGTGGCTGCAAATGATATTTTAAGAAATATCGTGGGTAAGGGGTCATCCAGAGTCGGCGGGATTCACACATGTGTTACAGAATAAAAGCAACTTTGTAATTCAATTTCTTATTTCATATTGAAAAGTGTCACTAGAATAATGAAAGAAAACCTATTGGATAAATGAATTAATTCAGCTGATAGTGACATCTAAGATTCTATAAGAAGGAAGCACCTAGGTTGTGTATGGGTTACTTTCTGGTTGCTTCCCTACTTACTATCATTTCTTAGCTAGTCAGTTGAATAGAGATTCAGTTAGTTATGTTGTTTTTGTATTTGATAATTGGATTCTTAGTGAGATCTATGAGATAGAGAAATATTCACTCTCAAAGTATTTGACAAAATGTGCAAGAGAACAACAAAAGAGACGAAAAATGACTGGAATAACACATGTGAATGGTTCTAATAACTGATCATATTATTACTGTACATATTGTAGATGTTATGGTACATATGTATAATACATTGGACAAAATTTGTGAGGTTTAGGAAGCCAATTGGGAGTATACATGTGTCATGGTAATATTTGACTTCAATCCACCCTAGGTGGACCAATGGAGATCCAACTCAGCCTAAAAAGTCATGAACCAAGGTGTGAACATTGGTGAAGTGTGTTGGGGAATTAATCCATCCAATTCAAGCATGGGTGAGAAAATATAGGTGAGTGGGAGGCTCAATGTGGCAATAAATGCTCTTAGGAGAGCCAAAATAGGAAAAATACACCACTAGCGCCCTAGTCAAACCCAGATCCCCTAAATCAAGGAGGTAGCGATCCAAGCGCTAGAGTGTGTGTGAAAGGTCTTAAAATAACTAGTTCACCTCTTATATGAACTTCTCTAAGTCTAACCATAGAAATTTGATGCATATAATAAAATGATATTGTCTAAGGTATAAACCAAGGTACTAAGGATGCATTAATGCTCCAAAAAAAGGAGCTAGAACAATATTTGAGATTGTAAAATAATTGTTACACTAATCAATAAGTAAATTGGAATCACCAAAAATTTGAAGTTTAATTTTACCTTTGGACAAAGAAAACCTGAGAATAAACCACAAAGATTTATATTCAACATTATTATTTGCTCCTTTGCTTTCTCCATATTTTAGAATAAAATTTTGATGTTGACCGAGATATAGTATAACTCCTCCTCCACATGAACTTGGGGTTCCTTCCAACGCCCCAATGAAAAAACCCCAAGCATAGGTTGGATTGATTGATGGATCCTCTATCAATTTGAATGAATTTTACTTTATATTTTTGCTACACTCTTAAAAGAGCATTCTAAATTTATATGCCAATAGAAACTTTCGATGCGTTTTTCTTCAAATATCAATTTGTTTTTGCAAACCCACTGTTGGCATTCTCTCTTCGACCCAGGTTCAAACTTTATTTTTCGCGCAAAAAATCCCAAGATATAAACCCAACAAAGCAAGGATCTTTCGGCAAAACCTACAACACAAATGTAATCTCACCTGAGATATCTCCTTATGGGTAACTTCCAGAACCAGGTTTTCACAGCTAGATGGGGGGATTTACTCTTCTTGGCACATTTCTAGCTCACTCAACCGAAGTCAGTGGGTGTATTCCTTATACTTATTATGCACAACTAATATGCGACTCTATTCATTTGTTGACATATATTATAAGAATAAATATAATGACTTATTGGTGATTCTAACTATAATAATGCAATAGATGCATATAAAATCATTTGTAAGCAAGTACATAAACACTTATTCATAGTAGACATTCATGTTATACAAACACATTCATCATATACACATTCAACACAGTATCTAACATGGAAACCTATTTGGGAAAAACTACAAAGGTGCTCTTCATTTGGCATGAGAAATATATGGCACCTTTACATCTACGCACTGAGCTGTAGACTCTATTCTATATCTTCTTCTCTTATTTATACATACTTCTCTCTCCTCTCATTCTCTTTGGTCTTATGTCTCTAGTCCTTATCTACTTGACTCTATTGTCGATCCATACATGGCCTGGATCGAATAAACCTCATCTATAACTATACAAGTCCTTATTTTTTTACTATACTATCAATCCACACACATCCTGGTTCGACTTCATATTCTCTACACTTTTGCGCACTCAGCTGCAGACTCTTCAACTCTTCTTACAGACACACCACAAATAATTGACTCTCTACTGAACTGACTATCTAAGAAACAACAATAAGTAGGTAATCAACCATAAATTAACCCACACAAACCCTAGGTTCTTCCTTATTATAGACTCTTATGTGTCGTTATCATCTGACTTCATTCAATTATCCAATAGGTTGTCATTCTTCTTCTAGTGACACTTGTCAGTAGGCACTAATTACCCAAATTACAAAGATACTTTTATTCCTTAACATACTTGTGACTCTCGCTCACTCTAGCCGACCTTGTACCCATGATCTTTCGTGAACTGCCATTTTCAGTCAATGCACACCTCTGACATGGTTTCTTCCATTGCAACTAATATCATCACAACTTTTCCTTCTGTCGTGACTTCTCTTTTGTCGCTAACTCTTCCTCCACGAACTCTCTTCCTTTGCAATCTCTTCTTTTATCACATGTTCCTATGCAACTATTTCTTTCCTTATCGCTTTCTTCCTTATATGCTTATGTTCCTCCTTCATATGCTTTTGTTCTTCCTTCTCTACTTCTATCGCAGATCCTTTTCCTTCGTGTGACTATATTCTTCATAGTCTTGAGCAGAATTCAATTATAATTATGCATGTCTTTTCCTAGGTCCAATAGGCCCCCAACACTCACTTGTGGCTCATCTTGATCCACGCAATGCTACTCTTCAACTTCTGCATTTGTGATGACTTTACTTTGAAAATCTTGAAAGATTTTCACTATTTCCTTTGTCTCGCGTCGCACATCCTCTTATGTTTTCTTCAAGTCTTCCACAAGGTCGGAAATGACGTGTTTCGACGTTACACTTCTTACGTACTCTACTTTGTGTCGCACTTTCTGATGTACATGCTAAATAATTCATGTAATTCTTTCTTCTCCAGCCTGCAACTCTACAACTTTGTCAGTCCTTTCTTGTTGTTGAGTGCGCAACACTATAACTTTCCCTTGTAACTTCTTCATTTTAGTTACCTTAGCCATTTTCTATGTTAAGGGAAACTTATTCATCTCATTTTTCATCTAGTTTACTCTTGTTTCAGCTGTACGCAACTCCTCTGTGAATTTCTCTAATTCCTCGTTGTCGATCAATGCTTCCCATGTATGAAAAAATTTGTCAATAGCCTTAGCACATAATTCCTCTGCTTATGTTACCTACCTCGTAGCCTCTGTTTCTTATTTTCTTCTTTCTTTTAACACCTCCGAGGGTGTACTTGGTTTTACCCGCACTTCTAGGTCTACAACCTTTCTGTGAAGTTCTTTTGTTATCTTTCCAAGTTGAATGACCTTGGATTCTAGAAACATATGCTCCATTATTATTTTATTATCCATTTTTTTTGCACGCAAGGGCTATAACATTGTCAAGCCTATACCTATTTTCCTCCCAAGTTTTCTCTTTCTGCTCAGTCTCTTGCATTGTTTCCTTCATTTGAATCACACTTTTATTTGCTACTTTCACCTTCTTAATCAAGGCACCTTCTCTTACCTTCATTTTTTGCGACTGCGGCATTATGCATTGCATATATTTCATACAACCTCATCTATTAGAAGTCTATTTTCACCTGGCCCAAGATTTTGGACATATCATTCAATTATTTTGTTCCCAGATCAGTGCTTCACCTAACACTTATGTCTTGATTGGTAGAACTGGCATTGGTATCTCACTTTGTCTCTCTTCTAAAGTATTAAGTACATCCTATAACTTGGTTATATCGGGTGTATAACCTACTGCCGGTTTTCTCTCTTTAATAGCTTTACAGAGCACCGTCATTAAATAAGTAACAATTCTTGTGATCTCCATCTATCGCTCATCTATTTTCTTGAAACTTCCCTGCACAACTTATGCCAGTGCTTCAGTCAGAAGTGTAAAATATTCACCATCAAGGTTGATCATGTTTAATGTTTTGTCATCCTTTCTTTTCTTATGCCTTGGATCAGCCTTCTTTGTGTCAATATGTTTTCTCTTCTCTCCTATGACTGTATATGTCAGAATTTTGCTTGAATCATTCTAGGGAGGGTTGGGATCTTTTGTTTCTTCCTGTGGGTCCCCTCCCTGATCTCCATCCTTCTGCGATGGTGGATTTTCTTATCCTAGGTCTTCATCTACAAATAATTGTTCATATAGAATAGGAACACGCCATTATTTCGGCCAATATTGGACAATGGCCTCAACTTATTGTTCAGTTAACAAAAATTGTGTCGCCAACCATTGGCGTTGTGATTCTTTTCACGGTTGTAGAAAAATATGTTGCAGGTCAATCTAAAACTTGATGATTTGGTGAAACCGTTGAACGGATTCCTTTATAAGTCTCGCCTGCTTCATCACCTAATGTTGCAGGGCCTCTCCATGCATAAAAAAATCCATGTTGTTATCTCACTATCCATATTTCCTATCATTTTCTAACCATAGATTCTGGTATCGATCTCCTCTATAGCATATTGGAAGGTCTACCTCTTGGTAGTTTGGTGGTTCCAATCATGCAACAAATGAAATAAAAATCAGTAGCCAGGAATAGTTGAATGCATTACCTTTTTCTTGTGACTCTACTGCATCTTATAATAACTCATCCAACAGATACTCTGACTAGTTGATTTGAAATCCCGCTAGCGCAACCGCACCCATAGTACACTGGTTCAGTGGCATCTTGCACAACAATTTGCTAGCTAATACCTTCACAGCGAACCGAACAATATGGTCATTGATTGATGCGATTAGAAAACCTCTATTATCTCTAGACAATTCATACTTATCCTTCATATTGGTCATCATCATAGTGTCTAGGTATTTCCTTAAATATGATGTTGTTTCTATGCTTACTGATGGTAGGCATGTAATTACTGCGATGACTTCGACATCCACTGATATTTTTTCATCAATCCAAAGTTATCCACCATGAAAGGACACTAATAAATGTTTCACATAGGAATTCACTTCTACGCTTTGTCCAGAGTGTGAGATATACATCAATGAAAACAAACCTGTCTGGTCTAGTCCCCTTTCCCATTCCATTGGAAGAAGGATCTTCAGTGAATATGGTGTATCATGTATAGTAATCATGTATTTCTTCCTTTCTAAATATTTATGTCATGATCAGCGAAGGAAAGCTTCTGCAGGTTCAACAAAATATTTTGTAACACCTTAACTCCTTTTGCAATGTGGATGCTACCAGCAGGTACCGTGGCTTTTTTGGGACTCTAATATTTGGCACATCATAGTGTCTTGGTCTCATGTATGTGGAAACAGATTCCTATTTTCTGAGTCTGCATCCTCCTTACGTGGTGGTTGTGTTGGTGTTTTTTTTATTGTCCTTTTTCTTTATGCTTCCAGTTAACTTCCCCTATGATATTCCAGATGGACCTGGTAGGTCTGAACGTGATTTTCCTCAGAACATGACTAGAATTTTCTCAGCCTCTTGAGAAACCTTTTCCTGTGATGGCACATATCCATCAATGTAATCCATTATTGGAATAGGTGATACAGTCAAAACCTTAGATTCCACAACTATACTTATGTTGGAAATTGAAATGACCATGCTCTAAAAAATTCATTTCGGATCTTGCAGTTGCATACAACAATTGTTCTTCTCTAATGCAAACAGGATGAAATGAAAATTGGGCATGAAGGTTGATAACGTGTAATTGTTCTCTATGATCATTCTTCACACGAGTGGGAAAATAATAGAAATGTATATGTCCTTTCAGTCACATGGATTGATTTTCTGAATAATGAAGGAAACGTCTATGCATGTCGCCATTTAGATGTCAAATCAAGTGGTATTTATGGTGTAATAAAGACATAAGTGACCAAAAGGAACACCACCAAAATCTCTTGTCCTTTTCAAATTACTGATGTACAGTTGTCACTTCTGAGATTCTAGTGTTACTTGCGACAGCGTCGCACTTCCTGATACCTATAGTATTCCTTCAATATATTTCCTTTGGTACGACAAACTAAGTGTCTTCGCTTTTCTTCTCGTGACAGACAAAGATTTTGCGACAGTTTTCCTCTCACTGCAACAAACTAGAAGTCTGCGACAAACAAATGCATAAAAGGATAAAAAAATGCTCTTTTTCTCTTTTCTTTCTCTTTTTTGACGCGACCAAGTCACGATTATCGTGATACGACTCCACCTGACTTCCATTTATTAGTCCTATGACAGGTATTCCATCTATATTTTATAATTGCATTGCACCTCCATTAGTGATATGAATTACAATATACGGTCGAAGCCAATGTGTCTTTAACTTACCAGGATGCTTGAAGAATTTGTTGTCATAGATAAGAACAAGTCCTCTAACCTGAAACTATTCGTTCTTAATGTTTTGATCATGCCATACCTTTTTCCTTTCTTTTTCAATGTTTTGGTGATACCCTACGAAAAAACGTTCTTCTTCCAGCTAGACAAGGTTCAACAATATCTCCTCAACAAAATCAACATCTATCATCTATGTGATCGCAACGATTCTTAGACTTGGTACAATATACTCCATTAGCATTGCAACTTCCTGTCCATACACCAAGAGAAATGGAATATGTCATATTGATTTCTTACAAGTCGTGTGATTTTCCAATAATACTATGGAAATGTTCTGATCCTAGTCATCTCTTTGGGCATTACAAATCTTTGTCAATGCTTTTTCCAGGATCTTATTAAATGCTTCAACAACACCATTTTCTTAAGGGTGATATGCCATTATCTTTCTATGTTGAATACAAAATTCCTCTGTTATCTCTTCAGTCAACTGGTTGGAAAAGTGTGTACCTTAATCACTTATTAAAATATTTTTGCATCCAAATCTTGTAATCCCTGTAGTACAATCTTTTACTAGTATTTCTTCTGCCCATATTTTCAGGTAGCTGGTCGTAATGATAATATATCGTGCACTTGTGAACTTCCCTGTTGGAATAATAGTGCCCACAAAATCAATGACCCATTTATCAAATTCCTAAAATGTTACTTGACGTACGAATGGAGTTTCATCATGTCATGATGACTTTCTAGTTCTTTGGCAGATATCACAGTTGTGATAATAATCCTGGGCATCTATATGCATGGTGGGCCCCACAATCCTGCTTGAAAAATCTTGTGCGACGTATATTTTCCAGCGTAATGGACTCCTACAACACCAGCATGTGCTTCATTTAATATCAATGGTTGCCCGTGTTCTAAGATGTAGAGATGAAGAATATCATCAGGTCCCATCTTATACAATTGTCTAGCGATCAAGTGGAAGTTTGCAACTCGCACAACTATATGTTTCTTCTGTGTAGTGGTGAATTCATCTAGTACATAACGCGAACTTTTTGTAATCTCATGGATCACAGAAGGTTACCAATAATACACATTAAAGCATACAGACATAACAGAGACAAGAGACAAGAACATAGATGTAGAATAACAGATTATATTATATTATGAGGGTCCATACAATCACAGAACTGAACCAAGTTCTCATCTGGCTCAACAACCTAATATATATGATTTACAAACAATTACATATAACTACCTATCAGTTCGGCCAACCGACACGACCTTAGTTGGCCGACCTAATCTCTAATTAGTCGGCTCACCGACTAGCTCCTCCAACATCTCCCCCAGGAACAAAATATTTCTTCGTCCCGAAGAAACAGGGGAGGTACTCAAAAAAAAATTATGTATGAGATAGTTATTTTATTGTTTCTTTTTCATGGGCTATGTAGTCGGATGATTGGTCGCTTATGTATGCATACTTCAATGATTGCTTCTGTTGTAACGGCTAGTTGATGTTGAAATTTTATCCAACTTTGAAGTACTTTCTGGATGTCGATGGTCAGTGTTGTAATGCTTAATAGAGTCAACATCTTCTCCTAAATGGAAAGGTCTACTATTCTTTCCATGTTGGATCCCATGAACTGGTATTTTTCCTCTGCTGTCTCCAATAGTCTTTTCATCTATGGGCAGATTGTATCTAAATTCTCCAAGCTTGGGAGTGCTTGTTGCACCCACTGGTGTGCTTGTCTCTCGAGTCTTTGCAATTTGGCTGTCTCCAGCACGATTTGATCTTGTATTGTATTTTTCAGTGCTTCTTCAGTGCTATTTCTCTTTTCCAATGCTTGAATCTGTCCTCGAATCTGTCAGGTCTGCTGAAATACTTGCCCGTAATAAGTAGGCCAGTCCTGGATTACCCCTTCTATAATGTCAAACTCTTCCATGTGGTCTTGTAGCACTTTGTAAGCTTCTGAGAATGTTTTGTACTGTTGCATCAATAATCTAGAGGTCTCTTCTTTTTGCTCTTCTTTTGTATTTTTCATATGTACTTGTAGGGTCGACACCACACTCTCAAACAGTTGATATGCCTTTTCAAGCCGCTTGTCAGTGTCAGCTTCCATTGGTCATGGTATTATAGATTGGGCTAGGTTTCTTCATTTTAAAAGGAATTTGACTTGTTCCTTCTCAGTGTTGTCAAGCTCCTTGCGTCTGGTATGGCTTCTCACTTTTGCTTCAATGGCCAGAGTTTCTAAGAGTTGTCCCAACTCTCCATCTTTTAACTTTGTTGCATCGACTGCAGTGGTCGACTGAAGTTGGCTAATGTGGACCATTGTCAACTATGACTCTTTTTGGTGGTCCTTCTTCTTTCAGTCTCTCTTCCTTTTGTGTTTATGTAGTTATATCTGTTGTTATGCCTGTGTGTCTGCAAGGGGTAGACTCCCCTGTGGTTGATTTTCTTGTGTTGGGTTTTCTGGTTGCTGATCTGCAGTGGTCGGTGGAACTTCTGGTTGGATTTCTGAGGTGAGATCTGCAGTTGGATGTGTATCTAGGGGATTTGGTGCAGAAGGTTCAAGTGCAGATGGTTCAGGTGTAGAGGTTTCAGGTGCAGATGGTTCAGGTGCAGAGGTTTCAGGTGCATATGGTTCAGGTGCAGAGGTTTTAGGTGTAGATGGTTCAGGTGCAGATTCTGGATTGGGCAGTGGTGGTGGAGATGGTGAATGGTCAGGTGTGATTGGTGTGGTAGGGATATGGTCAGTTTGTGTTGGGTCCTTGACTTGTGGTGGTGAATCCTCTGGGTCGTCAGAGAATAGTTTGTTGATTACCCGATTGATTTCTACCAGATTCTCTTCTTCCATATCTCTTGTTGTATCATCAGCTAAAGGAGGGTGTGGGATGTCGACAAGGATAAAGGATGAGGTTCGACTTGCGACAACTTGAGCGGTCTTTTTGGGGTTCCTCATGAATGTTGACTTTATAATTCCCTTAGACCTTGGCTTCTGGGGTATTTGTCCAGGTTGTGAAGGAATGAAATCCCTTGATCCACTAGCTTCTATCAGAGGGCGTTTAGTGGTGATATTTTAGACAAAGGTGAGTAGTTCAGGCAATTTCTCAATGTATGCCTGGAATTCACTGTCCTGGTCGAACCTTTGTTTCAAGGTTTCTGGCATAGCATTTTTGCATATGTCGACTGGGCTTATGGTGGGTGGCTATGGAATTTCTTCATGTGTGATCTGGGTCGGAGATGGGGGTGGGGGTATAGAAACTAAATTGACAATGTTTTCAGCCATTGAATTGTTTGTACTTTTTACCTTTTTCGACCAACCTTGATGTGATCCTGCCTCGACAAAGTGTTTGAACTGTGTCTCGACCAGAACTTTGTTCACTACAGCATCTTCTATGATGTTGACGGAAATAGCTACTAATTCTTATTCATCTTCTGATTCTGAAAGGATCGTCTTGCGCGTCCCCTTACCTTTTGTCTTAGTTTCATTTTTCCTTGCAGCTGCTATTTCCTTTGTTAGCTTTTTTATTTTGTCTTTGGTTATGGCATATTCAGGATTTCCAGACTCAATGTCTCCTTCTAGTTCTTCCCCTCCCTCCTACTATTGAACTGGATTGATACTTTCTTCAGCTGGTTTGGTTACCTCCTGCTCTGTAGGTGTATTTCACCTTTGGGACATTGGTGGTATGATTGTTATTTGTAGTCTATTGGTGTCCTTTGCTGGTA
Source organism: Pseudotsuga menziesii (assembly GCA_001517045.1). Lineage (NCBI taxonomy): Eukaryota > Viridiplantae > Streptophyta > Pinopsida > Pinales > Pinaceae > Pseudotsuga > Pseudotsuga menziesii. Next base: position 236,875 of record LPNX010996631.1, on the reverse strand, counting down.
TTTCTTCCGACACAAAAGTGATGATGTGTAGTCAGAGTTCATAGTCTTCTTCTTCATCCTGGTCTGTCAGTGGTTCTTCAATTTCTAGGTTTCCTTCCTTGGCCTTTGCTGGTATAGATAACTTTGTGCCAGATTGTCGAGCTAGCTCACGGAAGATGTCTTCAACTGTTGGGTAATAGTCGAGAGGCTTCGATTTTACTTTTTCTCCCTACATATACCAAACCGTGGTGTGGTCGAGTTCTAGTTGGATGTGTGCTTTTTTCGGCAGACTTCGTCGGATGTTCTGAGGCACCCTCCATCCGGTCGTCTGGATTTTCAGGAGTTGGAACCAGTTTTCCAACAGTACTTTTCCATTTTCTAGTTATTTCAGTGTTCTAGTCTGCGCAAATGGCTTGAACATCCACATGTGGAATTTTGTCGGCTCTTGGAACTGCTTGTCCTCAATTGGGCACAAGTGGTACATCACTATCCAGATCATCAGAGAGGGGAACCTTATAATCCTACCCAACTGCTAGCATTTCTCACAAATATTTTTGAGCATGTTGGCGACATACTAAGCCCATCTGTATACTTTTCCTATTTCCGCTATTGTTTCTACTGCTTCTAGCATATCCAGCTTCAGGCCGCTCCCTCGACCTATAGGTGTGAGCTCTATTGCTATGATTTTGGCCATGATTTGTGGCGTCCAGGGTTGTATCTGGCTAGTCATTAGCCCTTTTGAATTCTTCCCAAATGGCATTCTAGTTAAACATTCTACCAATCCTTGTTTTATGCTGACAGGGACTGGGTTGCCCTAGTTGGAGAGACTAGTCAGTTTGTATATGACTTCGCCAAATATTTCGACTGGTCTGTTGAAGTAAAATTTCCCATTGTGGTAATGGATGATAATGCATTTTACTGATGTTTCTTTCGTCCCTCCAAAACTCACCATGAATGGTGGGTTCATGTAGTTCATAATGGAGTTGTGGTTTATCTTTTCTGCTGCTTATGTTGGTTTCTTGTCGACATAGGCCCATTCATTCATTTCGGCCCATGTTTTCACCAATGAGGTTTCTTGTACCTTGGCGTTCTTGATGTTTCTTAACCTTCTCATCAATGGGGTTTCAACAAATTGCAGTTCCTTTGTCTTTCTAGCTGTGGCTCTGGTTTGTTTCAGTGCCATCTCGTCGGTTTCTTGGTTGAATTTTCTTATAGGTTCTCAGTTCTCACTTCTCTGATTGCTGAATTGCTTTATCTCTTCAAAATACTGTAAATAATATTTTTTTGGTCTGGTATTTATAGGTGGCGTGGTTGACGTTTCTATCGATGGGTGTATTAAAGGCAGAAGTGAGTCCAATGTGGTCTCTGGGGTTTGCGTTAATGGTGATTTGATTTTGGTGCTCCTTCTGACCGTAGTCATGAAGGCGTTATTTGGTCTTCGGGGTCATTGGTCGATGTCGATCATGTGAGCGGTCAATGGTGGTATGTCGATGGGTTTGATGTCGGCTGTCGAAGCGTTTGTTTCCTGTCATCCTAGGTTATGGGTGTTGGTTCTGTTTTGTTTTTTTTAATCTTTTTAGATTTTTATAGTTTTCGTCTGACAGTTATGATCGTTATATTTATGTTATTTTCGGTTTTTTTTAACTTGTTTTAATTTTTGTATCGTTTTAAGCAGGCACCATTAACAAGTTTACAAAATACTATTCCTTGTAACGTCCTTAGTCGAACTGATCCATTGGTATGAATTTCTTCGACAACGTAAGGTCCCATCCATTCTGTGTGTAAATTTTTGGGTTTTCCTTTTACTCGACTGTTGTATAGTAAGGCAAGATCCCCTACCAATAGATTATTTTTTTTTATATTGTGATCGTGCCAAGCCTTCTGCTGTTGTTTTTGGATTTCTTGGTGTTGTAGAGCAATCAGTCGGTGTTCTTCTAGCTTGCGTAATTGCATCAGTTGGTCCTTCCTGACTTGTTCAACATTGACATGTAAAATATCTACTATGATAGGTGTTTGTTGTCGAAAATGTAGTGGAACAACTGCTTCTTGTCCATAGACTAGTTGAAATGGTGTTTGGTTGGTTGAACACTTGTATGTTGTTCTGTAAGCCCATAGTACTACAGCAATATTTTCTTTCCAATCATCCTTGTCAGTATTACATATTTTAGTTAGGCCCTTTGTTAATGTTTTGTTAAATGCCTCGATTGCTCCATTCGACTAGGGGTGATAAGATGTACTACGTTGGTGGTCAATTTTGAACTGGTCTGTTAGTGCTTTAATGGTTTTATTAATAAAGTGTGAACCTTGGTCACTGATTAGGGTTATTGGACATCCAAATCTAGTAATTATATTTTCATAGATAAATTTAGCAGCTATCTCACCAGAACATGTGTTGACTGGTTCTACTTCTGCCCACTTGGTTACATATTCTATTGCAATTATTATGTACCTTGGACCTGTTCTTTTTGTTGATATGGGGAATGGTCCTATGAAGTCAATGGCCCAAATTTCAAATGCCAAACTTGGGTTTACTGATATCAAGGGAATTTCTGTAATAGGCATAGGTCAACCCAGTCATTGACATCTGTCGCATTTGCTCACAAAATTTTTACAATCTTTGTATAGTGTCGGCCACCATAGCCCTGACTATTGGATTTTCTTGGCAGTTGTGTTTGCTTGAAAATGTCCTCCCACCGGTCCATAGTGTGCTTCATACATGATATGATCTCTTTCATGTTCTAATACACATCTTCTGAAGATGTCATCTAGGACCATTTTATATAAAAATCCATTTATGAGGCTATATGGTGCAGCTTTCATGGCTAAGATTTGCTTATTTTTCATGCTCATGCCCTCTGGTGCTTGTCCATTTTCTAAGAATTGAGTTATTTCCTCTCATTTTGTTGGGACTGATTCTATTCGAAATAAATGTGCATCCAGTAGGTCGTCTTCGACTCCTGTCGGTTCCTCTCTTGTGTCGATTCATGACAAGTGGTCGGGTCGGACATTTAATTTTCCTAGTCTAACAATGACTTCAAATTCAAATTCTTGGAATAGAAGTAGCCATCGGCAAATTCTCCCATGGTGTAAGGGTTTATTTACAAGGTATTTTAATGCTTGGTGGTCGGTATAGAAGATGAAAGGGTTGCTAGTAGGTAATGTTGATACTTTTGTAGTGCAAAGACCATTCCTAGTGCTTCTCTCTCTATTGTCGAATAGTTCCTTTCTGCTTTATTTAATTTTCTGTTGTTGTAAACTATGGGGTAGTCCATTCCGCCATCCCCTAGTTGTGTTAAGATTGCTCCTATTGCTAGGCTTGATGTGTCGATGTGTACGTGAAATTTGGTTCACCAATTCGGGAACCTTAGAATGGGTGCTTTGACTAGCTTCCTTTTTAGTGTTTCAAATGATATGTTGCATTTCTCTATCCAGTCAAACTCCTGATCTTCTCTTAATAGTTCTTCCAATGGATAGTTCATATCTGAATAGTATCTCATGAATTTCCTGTAATATCATGTATGACCAAGTAGTACCCTAACTTGTTTTGGGTTCACTAGTGGTTTTAAGTCGAGGATAATTTTTATTTTTGCAAAGTCGACCTTGATGCCTTCTTTGCAGACAATGTGTCCTAATAGTATCCATATAGGGGTTAGAAATATGCATTTCCTTATGTTCAGAGATAGTTGAATTTGTCAGCATCGCTCCAACATGATCCTTAGCCATTTGCAGGGATCTTTCAGCATAGAGTATATTGTCCAATCATCAAAATATACTACCATAGTTTTGTATATATATTCTTGAAATTTTTTTACCACGATTCTCAAAAATACTGCAGGTGTGTTCTTTAGTCCAAAAGGCATAACTCTGTAACTAAATGAGCAAAATTCACATACAAATGTTGTCTTTTTCTGGTCTTCTTTGGCTATTGGTACTTGGTTATAACCTAAGAATCCATCTGTAAATGAGTAGCATTCATGTCCTGCGACTTCATTTAAGATTTCATCTGCATAAGGTGTTGGAAATGGGTCTGTTAAGGTGACTTTGTTTAATTCTCTGAAGTCAACACAGATACTTAGCTTTGTCGGGTCATGTTTATTTGGTTGAACAACCATTGGGCTTGCCCATTCTAATTGGTCAATAGGGTAGATAATTCCTGTCGGGTCATGTTTATTTGGTTGAACAACCATTGGGCTTGCCCATTCTAATTGGTCAATAGGGTAGATAATTCCTGCTACAAGCATATTATTAATCTCTTTCTTGACTATCTTTTTGTATTTATGAGCTAATTTATATGGCCTCTTCCTTACAGGTCGGACATCAGGTTTGATGTCGATATTCAGTTCACCCATTTCATGGGCTAGACTTTTGAGATCTTTGTAGTCTCTAGAGAATGCATCCTGGAATTCTTTTAGTAAGTTTAATCTTCCTGTTGTTTGTTCTTCACTCTAGTAGTCTCCAATTTTTGCCATTTTTGGTCAATCATCATTTGAGATATCGAATTCTTTAGTTTTCACTTTAGCATCTAACCATTCTGGTGCTTTGGCTTCATTGGTTGGTCATCTACCTTCTTTAAACTGTGAAAATGTAGGAGGAAAGTCTGTTGCAGTCATTCGGTCGGTATCTTCTTTGTCGGTTGTCTTGATTTTAAGTACTGTGTGAATTGGTTTTGTTGTTTCTGAATGGTATGATTTCCATCGAAAGTTTTTCCCTTCTGGATTTTCATTATCCATTTGTAGTCTTATTGACTATGGTGTTGTCTTGGTTTGTATGTTATTACATGTTATTGTTGGTCGGTCATAATTTTGTGTTAGGGTATTGTGGCCGGTAAACGCCTTGATTTGTTTGGAAGTTTCGACTAACTTTTCATTTTGTGGTATAAAGCTGAAGTCTTTGATAAAGTTCTCTCTAAGTTCATGCCATAGGAATGTTTCACCCCATGCTTCTTCCAGTTTGTACCATTTCTTTGGTAAGACGGATAGCGTCGATGGAAATAGGTGTGGCCATGTACATTCATCCTTATACCAAGTCTTTTCCACTCTTTTTCGCATTTTCTTATGTGCTCTTCTGGGTCCTGCCCTTGGATGAACATAGGTCTTTGGGATTGATTGGTTATCTTTTTTCCTCCAAATCTTTCTACAAAGTAAGTCAAAGCTATTTTCCATGTCTGCAATCTTGATTGATGGGTATCCCACCATCTAGCAGCTTGTCCTGTGAAGGTTTCCACTAAGCTTTGGAGTCGACCATGTTCACCAATGTTTTTGGATACTTGTTCTATATGCATAATTGGTGATTCTCTTTCTTTGTATCTCGGGATTTTTTTGATACTTATATTTGTTGGTTTTAGGGTAGGGTATTCCCTGCTTTTTTTTTTCAAATATTTTTGGGATGTTGGAAACCAAGAAACATTGTTGATTGGTTTCTTCTGCACTGTTTGAATGGTCCAGCAACCTCTTGCTTGTGTTTCGTATTTTTTGACTTCCCAATCATATAATTCTACATCTAAGTTGTATCCTACTAAATCTTGATTGCCTAAGCGAAGTTCGCTATAGACATTGGGTTCTGTGTGGTCTTCATTATTTTGTATTTGATATAATTGTCGGATGTCGACCTCTTCATCAATAGGTTCTATCCAAGGTTCTCCTTGGGATGGATGGATAGGTACTATGACTTTTTGTCCATTCCCTTTTAGATTTATCTTTTCTTTGTCTAAATCTATCAATACTTTCATTTTTCTTCCCAAAGGTTGACCTACTAACGCTGGGAAGGAACTGGATCCTTCTTTAGGGTCAATAATTTCAAAGTCAACTTTGGTTGATATTCCTTTTATTGTAGTATCAACATTTCTTCAAACACCGATAGGCTCGATCAGACCTTGGTTGGCTAATTTCAGGTATATTCCTGACACGTATAGTCGAGGTTTACCAAATTGTTCCCAAGTGTCAGGAGTCATAATGTTTACTTGTGAGCTGAAGTCGAGTACAACTTGTCGGACATGGTATCCTTCAATTTCTAGGTCGACGAGTGGGTCGGCATCATTTTTGTCCTTCTGGTTTAGACTGCAAGTGTTTTTTGTTTGTTTTTCTGTATTATTGTTGTGTTCATATTATAAAATAAATCAATCATTTGAGATACCACTTTATCCTCTTCTACTAAAAGTATTAATTCGTTAACTATGCTTTGTCGACTATCATTAGCTTCTTCTTGTCAAGTAAATTCTTTAAATATATTAGTTGCATTTTTATACAATTGTTTTTGTTTAGCTGGGTTAGGATAATCGTTCTTTTCTTTTATTTTGCTTATGCGAGGATTATCACTCCCAATTTTTGTCCCTTGTCGGGTTACTATATGCAGATTCTTTGTATTGATTACATCATGTTTTTGAACGCACAACAAAACATTAACATTTTTCTTTTTATTAATTTTATCAAGCATAGTAGGGAAATCCTCTAATGAGTGATCCCCAACTCCACAGCTAGTACAAAATTTTAAATCGGTTATGTCCTTGTATGGGTAGTCTGCATATCGATGACCTTCTTTATAACATGTGAAACACTGGATGGGCCAATGTGGTCGGTTTTTGCAATTCCCAGAGAATCGAACTCGACCTCCATATCCTTCCCAATGGTTATCAAACCGACGCTCATATCGACAGCCTTCATATATTTGATTATTCTGTTCATTTTGAGCATTGCTTCGCTGGTTGTTATCGTTGTTCTGTGCGACTATGTTTGTTTGGTAGACTGCTTGGTAGTTTTGTCGATTCTTTAAGTTTAGGTGGCAGTCAGCCGTGCCGTGACTTTTTACTTCACAGATTGCAGACCAAGATGCTTTGTCATTTTTCATGTTATACGGGTAATCTTTCGTTGTGTGTTCTCCATGTTCTTGGCAGATGACACAGAAGCACTTTGTCTGAACAAATCAAATGACCTGTCGGCTGATGTCTTGTCAAAAATTATCTTTGGTGTGTTCAGTTGTTGAGCATTTTGTGCACTAGACATCCTGATTCTTAAGGTTCAGCTCTTTCAATGATTTCTGCATGATTTCTAGCTATTCTTCCAGTCTAGTATCCATGAGATATGCTGGGAAATATTCTTCCATGTCCACTTGCATAGCTTTAGTAAGCGCATCTACGTATGTTTTAAATGTCTCTAGGCTTATGTGCCACCGAATTTTATGTGATAGACCTGCAAGGAACCACTGAATTAATAGTTGTTCATCAATTACATAATCCAATTGGCTGAGGAGGTATTTCCAATGTTTCTCGTACTCTCAGACAAACTCTGCTAACTTTTGCGATGTTGTTTTCAACTTTTTAGCTGCCAGATGTTTTGCATCTGGAGTTTTAAAGAATGACAAGAATTGTGCTTTAATTTCTGCTTTAGATTCTTGAGGGGTTCTCTCAGTAAAGGTCATGTACCACATTAGTGCTCTTTTCCTCAAGGCACTAGCGAATTGCTCCATCTATCGATCTTCAACTGTAACCTGATTTTCATCCCATGTCGACTCACAAATGAACCAATGTCATCTAGGATCTTTGTCACCCTCATATAGAGGGATATGCGCTNAGGAAGGGGGGGGGGGGGGGGGGGGGGGGGGGGGTAGTGGCACATTTTGCTTGTCTCTTTGTGCAGAGCTATTGTCGACTGAAATTTTGTTCCCGTCGGTTGTTTCGTTTGTCATTTCTTCTTCGACAAGCAGTCGGAGAAGGTCGACTTCTCCTGTCGATGTCCAACTGCAATTATTTGTCTGCAGGTCTGACTGTTTTGTATTTTCCAAAGATGTATCTGGCAGGGGGGGTGCTCCTTCATGTATTGGGTAAAGTAAGTGGACACTTCGGTTGGAAGGGTACGCCTGAAGTGTTACCCATTTTCCTTCCTCCAGTCGATAGATCACTAGATGATTATCATCATTTACCTCATCATCTAGTCGGCTCCATATACCAAACTCACCAGCCCTTAATCTTAGGTCTTCTTTGACAATGGATTATATCCTGGTACTTGGATTTGTTGGAGACAGAGGTCTTATCTCTTGGGGAACTTCTATTTGGAGAGCTTCACACTGCTCTATCCACAAGTCTTCTTCCATGGGTGATGCATTTTCATCCATTCCTTCTTCCTGTTGGTCATGACCTGACTCTGGTGGATTTCTTTCTTAGTTTGTCACCCTACTACTCATTCCTCTTTGCAGTGCTATAGCCCTTTCTCTTCTTTCTTCCCTTATTTTCAGCCTCTTCTCTCTCTCTATTCTTTGTAAATCCGTCGTACCTTTATGTGTCGCTATCCGTTCGATTTCCTTTTTAGGTTGAATTTTCATTGCTGGTGATGGTATCTCCTTTTAGTCGCCTAGAATCATTTTCACTTTACCCCGACATACGACCAAATACCCCCCATAGCCTACCCGACGCTTTAGAAAGCTTGGATAGTTCTATTTACTTGATTAGGAAATATTCCCACTCCCTTTCGGCAATAAATTTCTCCCACTTTTTTGTTTCTTCGCCCAGCTAGAATTTGGTGGTGGTTCATGCAGTGACGGATGAGGTTCGACAATATGACCCACTCCTTTTTCTATTAGGAATTTGAATAGTACGGTCAGTAGAGAGCACAAGAACTACTCGGTAAGGTCTATATAGAATTTCTTCTGAATGGTTTCCACCGAAGTTCTTTCCTCTATAGCTTGTTCCTCACAGAATTCGTCGGTGATCTTTTCAAACCACTCCAACATGTTTGTTCTTCCCCCTTGAATCAATTTCTCTCGAAGCTCTTGGTCCTTAGTTGCTTCCATTTTTTTCATCCAGAATTTTTTTCAAAAGATTGGGTACCAATTTTATGAACTTTTCATGAGTTTCAGTGAAGAATATCTCCTTCGCCTGAGCAGTCGTCAATCTGTTTTTCCTTGCACAATTCTTGAAATAATTTGCTATCTTACTCTCCCACTAGTTCTTAATCTCCTATTCTAATATCATCTGCTTATAGTCATCTCATATATGTACTATCAGCAACAAAACCAATGTTGTAATCTCACAGATCATGGAGGGTTACCAATAATACACATTAAAGCATACAGACATGACATAGACAAGAGACAAGAACATAGATGTAGAATAACATATTATATTATATTATATTATATTATGAGGGTCCATACAATCACAGAACTAAACCAAGTTCTCATCTGACTCAACAGCCTAATATATATGATTTACAAATAGTTACATATAACTACCTGTCGGTTCGGCCAACCGGAACGACCTTAGGTGGCCGACCTAATCTCTAATTAGTTGGATAATCAACTTAGTCGGCTCATCAACTAGCTCCTCCAATAGTACTCAAAAATTGTATGATATCTCTATACTGATCATCAAACATGGTTATCGCAAACAATTTTGCTTGAGAGGAACTATTGTCTAGGTTACCAGGCTCTTCGCCACTTTCGATCCTCGAAATATGGTATGGTCTCAATGTTGATGTAATTGTAACTTCGGAATGTATTCACTTGTATTTCTTATCTATTGTAACCCGATATTTATTTCGGGATGTTCTTGTGTCATGCCATGCCCCCAATGTTCCGATCGGGAGGATCTATAATGTAAACAATTCATGTCAAGTTATTGTGGGTAACCCGCCTATTGTCTAAGGGTTAAAATCCCCGTAGTTCCAGGGCACTAGGGTTATTAGACTCACCTAGTGAAGTCATCCCTAGTAGGGTTTTAGTCATGTCGAGAATTATTATAAATAGATAGGTGACTTATCTATTTATCACACACTCATCCACACTCAGTTGTAGTGCATAGTTGAGGAAGAGAAAGACACTAGGGCAAGGAAGAAAGAGGTTACTGCTGTCAGGAGATCCTCTTACTATTTTGGGGTTTTAACTTTTGTGTTGATTCTATCTCTGAGGAAGTTCTGGGGTTTTCTCCATTTATGGTTTCCCCGAGGAAAATCACTGTGTCTATTGTCTCTTGTTTTTATTGTTGTACTTGTTGTTCTCTCAGTTAAAGATCCTAACATAATGCTAGCTTGAATGATTAAAAACTAACATGGTATCAGAGCTAACCTGAGAAGAAGACACTGTGCAGTTGCGGGAACTAGGGATTCCTACTTTGTGGATCTCTCTCCACAAATTTTCAGCAAAATAATGTTGGAATAACTCTCCTCCCTAGGGTGCATCTTTCTGTTGAAGCAGAATCCAATTCTAAGGATTTTTAGTTTTGGACCCGACACTGCTGCCGAAAATTAGGGCTTTTCATAGAAGAGGAATTTTTCAGTGAGCCTAGGCTTGGATTGATCTCCTCCCTAAAATCAAATTTAGGGATCAAATTCAAAGCAATAGGTTGGACAGAACTCCAGAAAAGAAAAACCTTAATTTGCTCCTGAAGCATCTCTACAATATTTCAACTCCAAATCCAGATCCGACATCTTGACCTGGTAAGATCTAAATATTTTGTATTTCCATTTTAGGTTCTCAGTTAAGATGTCTCATCATACCAAGCTTGATGAAAATCTTGAAGGAGTTGATAAATTCCAAGCTTGGAAGTATAGGATCTCCCTGGTCCTGGAAGAAAATGAGTTGGACTCCTATATCAATGAGGAGGTTCCAATTCTAGAGGGATTTGAGGCAAAGGCCTTACATAAGAAGAATTTGATTATGGCAAAGAGGATCATTGTTGATTCTATCAAGGATCACCTCATACCATAGGTGTCCTCCCTAAAGCCACCTAAAGCTATGTTTTATTCCCTAACCAAATTTTTTGAAGGGAAGAACATAAACCAGAAGATGAGTCTGAGAAACCAACTGAAGAATGTGAAGATTCAGAATGCAAAAACAATCCAGTCTTACTTCACAAGAGTTTCTCAGATCAAGGAACAACTGGAAGCAGTAGATGAAGAAGTGGAAAATGCAGATATTGTGATGACTACCTTGAATGGTCTCCCTAGATCATGGGACTCCTTTATTCAATGGATCTGTGCTAGAAATAAGTTAGTCAAGTTCAGCAGACTATGGGAAGAGTGCTCTCAAGAAGAAGCTCAGATAGCAGCTCGAGAAGAGAAGATGGTAAGTGAAGATCAAGATCTCACAGTACACTCCAAGTCAACCAAAAGAAGATCTCATCACTCCAGAGGTAAGCACTCTCACAAAGATAACATTAGAAACGATTTGTCTAAAATCATATGTTATAAATGTGCTGAAGTGGGACATTTTGCAAGAAATTGTCCTAAGAGATAGAATAAGAAAAAGAGCAACACAAGAAGACATCATGCTCATGCTGCAAAGGATGATGAACCATCCAAGAAAAGAACCAGATATGAAAGTGAAGATTCTTCAAGCGAGGATGAATATATTTTGATTTCTGCTCTCACAGGAAACATTACTCATGGAAGCAATTATTGGTTCATAGATAGCGGGGCTTCCAAACATATGACAGGATTCAAGGAATCCTTTGTGAGACTATCAGAACATGAATCACCTCACAAGGTGAAACTAGGAGATGACTACCAATATCCAATAAAAGGTAGTGGGGAATCCTCCTATAAGCTAGACTCTGGAAAGTATATGACAATGAAGGAAGTATTGTTTGTACTAGGACTCAAGAATAACCTCCTCCCCATATCTGCATTAGATGCAAAAGGAATGAGAGTTGCATTCATAGATGGTCAAGTCATCATGTGGCCAAAAGGAAATACTATTGATGATGCAGTGGTGATTGTAGAACAAGAAGGAGGATTGTGCAAATTGAAGGGCCATCCAGAACAAGCCTTGGTCCATGACACAGTAGATCCAATGAAATTTGGCATAGAAGGCTTGCACATGTGCATTACAGAGCACTACCTCTTGCAAGCAAAGTTGTTGAAGGTATTCTAGAAATCCAAGCAAAACATGATGGGGTCTGTAAAGGATGTGCGAAAGGAAAGAATACAAAGAAGACATTTCCAAGTAGCAAAAGCAAAGAAAAAGAAATATTGGAAATCATCCACTTCTATGTATGCAGTCCTATGTTATCAAACTCACTAAGTGGTATGCATATTATGTTTATTTTATTGATGAATTTTCTAGGAAGACATGGGTTTACTTCATGAAGAACAAAGATGAAGTATTCAACAAGTTCAAGGAATTCAAAGCCTTGATTAAGAATCACACTGAAAATAAGATCAAGACCTTTCGATCAGATAATGGCGGAGAATTCACTTCAAATGAATTCAAAGAGCTATGCAAAGACTCAGGGATTAAGAGGGATTTGTCCACTCCTTATAATCCACAACAGAATGGGATTGCAGAAAGGAATAATAGAACTATCTGGAAGCTGCAAGAGCAATGCTTCATGATCAATATATTCCTATGCATCTTTCGGCAGAAGCTACCAGAACAACGGTGTATGTACAGAACCGTACTCCACACAAAGTGCTTGAGAACAAGAGTCTTGAAGAAGTCTTCTCCGGCAAGAAACTAGAAGTCGTCCATCTTAGAATATTCGGTTGTCCAGTGTACATACGCATTCCAAAAGAGAAGAGGACTAAATTATATCCTTCATTAAAGAAGGATATATTTGTGGGATACTCTGAAAGCTCGAAGGCTTACAGAATATACTTCCCAGGATTCAAGAATATAGATATCAGTAGGGATGTGACATTTGATGAATACGCAACTTACAAAAAATATAGAAAGAAACCTACTAGAGAATATGAGGAAATAGAAGCACCCAGAATTCATGATACAACCATGAATGAAGAAGCTCAAGAAGAAGAATGAGAATTTGAAGAACCACAAAGACCTGTAGATCCACCTCAGGAAAAGAATCCTCACTAGAGGAAACCTACTTGGGTACAAGAAATTATCCAAGGTGTGGAAAGATATGGGGCTCCAAAAGAGAATCACAGAGAAAGAAAAAGGACCAAATCCTTCTCCGGGTATGTAGCATTACTATGTGATTTATTTGATAAAGAACCTACCAGTTATGAAGAAGCGACAGAATGGAAAGAATGGAAGGAGGCTATGATCAAAGAGTACCAATTGATCATGAAGAATGATGTTTTGGATGTTGTCCCAAGACTAGAAGGGAAGTCAACTGTAACTTCCAAATGGATCAACAAGATCAAGCATGCTGCAGATGGCAGCATTGAAAAATATAAGGCAAGATTTGTTGCTCGAGGTTTCTCTCAGAAAGAAGGAATAGATTATGAAGAAACCTTTGCACCTGAAGCCATATACACTTCCATCATATTAGTACTTTCTCTGGCTACAGTAATGAAATGGAAGATACACCAAATGGATGTCAAGACTACCTTCTTGAATGGTGTAGTGGAAGAGGAAGTGTATGTAGAACAACCACTCAGTTTTGAGACACATGACAAGGAGTCTCATGTGTGCAGATTGAAGAAAGCCCTGTATGGTTTGAAACAGGCACCCATGACATGGTATGGCAGAATTGACAGCTTTCTATCCAGTTTGGTATTTACCAAGAGTAAAGCAGATTCCAACCTTTACTACAAGGTTGAAGGTGGAAACCCAGTGATGCTTCTACTGTATGTAGATGATCTGTTTATGACAGGTATGGATGGGTTGATTGCTGATACAAAGAGAAAGCTTGCTGTTGAGTTTGAAATGAAGGACTTGGGTATGATGCATTATTTTCTAGGTATGAAGGTGTGGCAGAGTGCAAATGGAATCTTCCCTGGACAAGAGAAGTATGAGGTAGAGATCCTGAAGTCTAGGTTTGGGATGATGAACTGCAAGACTATGGCCACACCTATGGCATCGAACCTGAATGTATTGAGCGATGCTTCATCAGATTTGGTTGATGCTACGATGTATCGTCAGATGATTGGGTCCTTGATGTACCTGACGAACACGAGACTAGACGTTTTCTTTGATGTGAACACCTTGAGCTAGTTCTTGACAGATATGAGAAATGTTCACTTGATTGCTGCAAATCATATTCTGAGGTACCTGAGGGGTATAATTGATTATGGGCTCAAGTACAATGTGAATCAAAAGATTAACCTAAAGGGTTATGTTGATTCAGATTGGGCAGGTAGTTCCATCGATAAGAAGAGAACTTCATGGTGTTGCTTTAGTATGGGATCAAGTGTGATCTCTTGGTTTAACAGGAAGCAATCCTGTGTGGCACTGAGTACAGCTGAAGCAGAGTATGTCGCAGCTTGTTCAACTAGTTGTGAGCCAGTATGGCTAAGGAAGCTACTGTCTAATTTATTTGATCTCCAGTTGGATGCTACTTGTATACATTGTGACAACCAGAGTTGTGTGAAGTTGTCAAAGAACCCAGTGTTCCATGACAAGTCAAATCATATAGAGATCAAGTATCACTATATCAAGTATATGGTGCAGAGGGGAGTAGTGAAGCTCCAATATGTTGCAACGGACTATCAGATAGCTGATGTAAGTGACAAAGCCATTGGCCAGAGTGAAGATTGAGTACTTTAGGGAGAAGCTTGGTGTTCTCCAGATCGAGGTCCCTTCCAAAGGGAAGTGACGAGTCTGGAAGCCATTCTGATGAGCAGGTCAGATATAAGGGCTGAGCCATTTTTTCATGGTGAGAAGATTTGGTTCCATCCATGTCAGATATGAGTGTTGAATGCCATTCTTGGAATGGAGGTACCTGGTCAGTTACTAGGAACACTCAGTCTGGGACTGATAGAGCCATTCTGATGAGCAGGTCAGTTATAAGGGCTGAGCCATTCTGTCATTGTTAAAGGATTAGGTTCCTCCCATGTCAGATGTGAGTGCTTTCCATTCTGGTGAGTAGGTCAGATGTAAGGGAAACTGCCACTCTCCGGGAGAGTGGAGGCACCCGGTCAATTACCGGGTAGCTCGGTCCGGGACTGGGGGCCATTCTGATGTAACTATAGGATTGGTTCCTAAAATATCAAATGTGAGTGCATGCCCTTCTAGTGAGTAGGTCAGATGTAAGTGCTAGGCCACTCTGGTGAGTAGGTCAGATGTTAGGGCAACTTCCATTCTCCGGGAGAATGGAGGCACCTGGTCAGTTACCACATAACTTAGTCTAAGACTAGGGGCCATTCTGATGTGACTGTCGAAATGGTTCCTACAAGATCAGATGTGAATTCATGCCTTTCTGATGAGTAGGTCAGATGTAAGTGCTAAGACTTTTCACAAATGATAGTAGTTGTGTCCTATCATGCGAGTGAATGTGAGTGCTAGGCGTGCCTTTCTAACGAGTTGGTCAGATGTAAGTGTTGGGTGAGCCATCCTGACAAGTAGATCAGATATAAGGGTTGAAGAAGACCTACATGGTGGCTAGGCCTACAACCAACATGAAAGAAGGCTGGCTCTGTCGAACTTCCTGTGACGAGTAGAATCATGAGATAGCACATATGATGATGACCCGAGATGATCCAGATCGAGCTATGATTCATATCTAGTTATGATGTCTCTGAGATGATTCATATCTATTTATGATGTCTCCGAGATGATCTAGATCAAGTGATGATCCAGATCTAGCAGTGATGATCCAGATCCAGTGATAATCCAAATCGAGTGATGATCCAGATCTAGTGATGATCCAGATCCAGAAATGAAGATGACATGAAGATGAATATGACTTGAAGACAAAGATGACTTGAAGATGCAGATGACGAGAAGATCCAGAGAAGAATACCAGTGATGAAAATTGTGTCGAGAGAATACCTTCCTAGTTAAGAGGGAGTGTTGATGTAATTGTAACTTCGGAATGTATTCACTTGTATTTCTTATCTATTGTAACCCGATGTTTATTCTGGGATGTTCTTGTGTCATGTCATGCCCCCGATGTTTCCATTGACAGGATCTATAATGTAAACAAGTCATGTAAAGTTATTGTGGGTAACCCTCCTATTATCTAAGGGTTAAATTCCCCGCAGTTTCGGGGCACTAGGGTTATTAGAATCACCTAGTGAAGTCGGCCCTAATACGCTTTTATTCATGTCAGGAATTAGTATAAATAGAGAGTTGAATTCTCTACTTATCACACACTCATCCACACTCAGTTGTAGCGCATAGCTGAGGAAGAGAAAGACACTGGGGCAAGGAAGAAAGAGGTTACTGCTGTCAAGAGATCATCTTACTATTTTGGGGTTTTACCTTTTGTGTTGATTCTATCTCTGAGGAATTTGTGGGGTTTTCTCCATTTATGGTTTCCCCAAGGAAAAACACTATGTTCATTGTCTCTTGTGTTTGATTGTTGTACTTGTTGTTATCTCAGTTAAAGATCCTAACATAATGCTAGCTTGAATGATTAAAAACTAACACTCAAGTTCAATCAACCATGTTTAAAAATTACTTCAAAATCAAATTCATGTAAGAGGAGAATCCATCGACAGATCTTCACCCCCAACACTGGCTTATTCGCCAGGTATTTCAATGTTGAATGATCTTTGTAAATATTGAAATGCCCACACAAAAAATAATGTTTGAACCTCTATAGAGCATATACCATTCATAAACCTTCTCTCACTGTCGTAGTATAGTTATTTTCTGTAGTTGATAACTTCCTGCTAGATAAATCAATAGGATGATCAATTGCTTCTTTTCTAGGTTGCATTAGTATCACGCTAAGCGCAATAGATGATGCGTAAAAATGAACATGAAGCTCCTTTTTCCAATCTATAAATAAAAGTATGGGTGTTGTATCCCTCTTGTTCTTCAACGTCTCCAGACTCTCTTAGCAGCTCTTTGTCCAGTGGAACATAGCATCTTTTTTCAACAACTTTTCCATCAAAGCAATCACCTCCGCATATCCTTTGATAAATTTTCTGTAGTATCTAGTGTGTCCCAGTGTTGCTCTAAAATGCTTGACTATACTAAGTGGTGGTAGGTCCTAAATGATCATGATTTTGGCTAGGTCAATAAAAATTCCATCGCGATAGACCACAGGGCCCAAGAAAACTCCAAATGGGATGCAAAAGATATATTTCCTCAATTTTAAAGAGATTTGATACTAGCGATAGAATTCCAGCATCATCCTAAGGCTCTTAATATGGTCTTTTATAAGCCCAAATATTGTCCAATCATCGAACTATACTTCAATAAATTTATGTATGAAATCTTTGAAGGAAACAACTACTAATCTGGAAAAATAGAAGGAGCATTCTTAATTCCAAAAGGCATTACTGTATATTGGAAACACCCCCACTTCGTCGAATTGGTAGTCTCATGTCATTATTCCTTTGTGATTATGATCTAATGGTAACCAAAAAAACCATCAGTGAACGAGTACATTTCTTGACCCTCAACACTCTTCAGTACTTCATCTGTAAATGGAGTTGAAAATGGATCAAGAAATAAAGCATCATTCATTTTTCTCAGGTCAACAAAAATTCTTACTTCATGTAACATCCTCGACCCTCCGACTGGCGAAGAGGACACTACCATACACTAACAAACATCCGGGAAACTACCCCCATGAACATGAACACACATAAAATCGAAATGCTTGAACATAAAACATGCTAAGATGCATAATCATTTACATACATAGTGGAAGCAAACATACACTCATTTAGGAATTCAACATGTTCATCATCATTCATTAAACATCAAATATGATTGCAGAAGTAAAATAGACAATAATACTTATCTTATCAAGAATTCGTCCTGCAACCAACTACGTCACTGCAACGTTCCACCCAACCATAGGCCAGTGTGCTAATCAATCTCTTAGCAACATTGCCACCCCCGAGCTGGGCATGATTCCTGAAGGAATAAGGGACTAAGCAAGCTTACACATAGCCAAGGTACATAAATCAGCCAAGCCAACAAAGTAGGGTTTATCAAGCTATCAAGGAGTTGGGAAAAGCTGAATGCTAATTTGGTGGTCTTTTTGGAGAGCTAAGGATGCCTACACCAAATCTAGCCTAACTTCTAAGACACCCACACACACCCAACACCAGGAAACAATCCCTTCTCTGATTCATAGTCCCTCAGGCCCTGACTTCCCTTTCTAGTGCTATCCCGGGATTGTGGAGAAGAAAGCCAGCCATCTAACTCTGTCTGTGTATCTCCCAAACACCAGGTTTCTCAAGCATACCCAGCTTTCAAACCCACTCTGCACATTCTGAATACCAACCACTGCATACCCACAGTAAAACCAAGTGATTCACAGCTTTGTGAGGAAAACAAAAGAAAACAAGGTGACAACCCAGAAATGGTGAACGCGGCTCAGGTCGAGCAAGGTGAATCAGAGTTGTTCTTGGCCCTAGCATGGCCAAAACAACTCAGCAGCAACCCCAAAAGGTAGTTGCACCCACAGCAAACGAACGACGTGGGGAAAACCACAGCCCCAGTCTCAACAATGAAGTGAAAAGAAAATACACAATATAGAATTGGTAGGGGAAGCATACACCCAACACCATCCACTCAATCGGTAAGGAAAACATCTATACACACAAAATCGTGTCCTGAGGCCGCCCTTCCAGTTTGCTGTGTGAATAAAAAACAGGAAGAATCCTGTGCGTGAAGAATGAAGAGCGAACCGTCCCTCCGCATGAAGATGAGCAAGACCAAAACCTCCTGAGAGTGGAATCATGGGAGAGTGGAAAGAATGGAATGTTTCCCCTCTGTCCAAGCGATGTGAAGAGGAAGAGTCCGCTAGTGGAGTGGGCACGTGGGAAAGGACTGACAGCCCTGCCACACCCACCACTACTCAGCAATAATTGCTCCCCTAACAGACAACATAAGTTTAAATGAATGGCTGACACATGGCTTTTTCCATAGGTCCAAGGTTTAACATTCCCCCCCCCCTTATCCTTAAGAAAATCATGCCCTTTTCATTAAAGTTGCACCATCGTAGCTGGATGTAGGTTCATTTTAATTAATATGCATATTTACATGATGCCAAAACTATTATGTTTCGGATAGCATGATATATCATCGGCAACGATCCCAATTGCCGAAACATAACATAACCAAATCGATGGTGGGGCTTTTTCCCTTAGCTCCACACCATGATTAATTACAATATATACATCATGTACCTTTTAATGCAACCGAGGTCAAAACCAGGGGTATTACAATCCCCTCCCCCTTGGAATAACATCGTGCTCGGTGTTCCAATACATAGGAATACATATACAATTTGCACATCAAAATTTCAAAATTTTGCAGGTCTGTCCCACGTTCAATTATTTACTTGAGCTTTCAGGACCAAGCCCCTCAGCTTCCACGAGCTTCTCTTGCCGGTTCTCAGCTTTCAGCTCATCCCCAAGTCTAGGAACTTTGTGGTTACTACCCTCTCTATTTTCCCTCATTGCAAAGTCCCGGCGGTAATGATGTCCTCCGCATTTCCAACATTTCACTGGCTGCTTCATCTTTACCTGCTCAATTTCCTTTAAGCCTTCATGCCTGAAATTTTTCTTAACGGATCGCTTGGACGAATGTCTCATCATTGATCCACTTCCCTTTCCTTTACGGATTTCTCCCAAAAGGCTTTTTACCTCCTTTTGCAACCCAATAGAGTCTTTCAAAATCTGGTGGTTCATCTCATTCTGCCTTTTCTGTATCTTGAGCATCTCTCCAAGATTCTCTTGGGTCTTGGAAATTATTTGAAGAAGACTTCCAGCCAATTCCAACAGCTTTTGGTCTGCTGCCATGATCAATGTGCACTACTAGATTTCACTTTTCTCACCTGTGAAATGCATCATTGAAATTCTATTAGACTAAGCATAATATAGGCATTAAAATCAGTCAATTAATTGCCCAATTGGCATGATAGACCAAGTCTCATCAAGGAGACTTTCATATTTTTCATGCCTTCCCAACAGGCACATGATCTCAATATATATATATATATATATATATATATATATACACATAATCAAAAAGGAAAGAGAGAGAAGCAAGAGTTTTTCCCCTCTTTGTCTTGTTCCATCCTGGAACCCACACCACCACTGTGGTTTTCATGCTCTCGGCTTCTTTCACTTCATTGTGAATGCTGGACCAATCCCTCTTGGTCATGACACTTAGTGTCTCCGGTCTATTTCATACCTCTCAACCATGGAGCCTCCCCACATGGTTTGTTTCGACTGCTAGGACCTTCACAGTCTCACGAGCACCTTTTTCATTACTGCTCATTCTGAGCTCTTCAGGACAGCCACATGTCCACATGCACCCCTAGGATGCTCTCATAGTCCTTGCTCCCAGCGATACCTATATTCAAACATTGAATAGATTCACATGTTTAGTTTATTCTCAATGGTTTCTATCTCTTAAACAAGAGCTTAAAATATTATAACTAAATCATATACACATGTATATTCATAAGCAAGAAATTGCAAAATAATCCAATACTTATCTGTATTGTGCATTTCTTCTCTGGTCCACAGGATCCTACTTCGCTTTGCAAGCCTTGGGATTTCCTATGGACTTGGATGTTAGGTCAGCATGCAGGCTACTTCACAACATCCTTTTATATATATCAAAAACAGTCAAGCCAACCTACAGTTGGGTTTATCAGACCGTCCATCCAAGCCAATATACAATTGGGTTTCTCAGGCTACAGCCAATCAAGCCAATACTCTACTGGGTTTATCAGGCTACTCATCCAAGCCAGCTAACAGTTGGGTTTATCAGACTACAGGTAGTTAATCCAAAACTGTAACATTCCCATAATTTCCATAGCATCAATTAATTACACAGTCAAGCCAACCTATAGTTGGTTTTATCATATCATCCAACTAGTACACCTTCACGCTGACTGGGCTTGTAACTTTACCATTACCATTTCCAGGTTTCATTTCTAGCAGTGAGCTCTAATTCCACTACCCCCTACAACACAAGAAACCACTTCCTTCTCTTCTCTTTAGTCCCTCAGGAATGTCTCCTTCTCTGTGTTGTTCAGTAGAAGGTAGGATGAGCCCCAAGCCATTGTCCATTTAGTGTGCAACACTAGACTACATTTGTTTAGCCTGACAATACAAGCACTATAAGCAAACTCATCAGTGTTATTGCCTTAAAACTATAATCATATTTCACATCATTCACTATCAAGTATTGAGACACCAGGAGTGCGTCCACTCCCTAGGGTGTAATCAATATTGAAAACCCTTTCATGATCCGACATCGAGAAAGTGTGCACCCCTTTCTGATGTGTGCCATGTAGGCCCTATTCATACTCAAGCAATCTGCCATAATGGAAATAAAATCAAAACATGCTCAGCATATTGAATTTAACAATTTGGCATGCATATTCTTAGCTAGGGTCACAGAACACTTATCCATTTTCCGAGGCAGTATTCCTTCATTAAGGAGGAATGGGGGCTCCCTTCTCTGATTTGATGGTCCCTCGGTTCGCCATCCCAAATCCTTTTTACATTTCATATCCACACATGTCTTACCGACATAATCTATACCATCTCACTCATGTTGCTTACCAAACATGTAGTGCAGATGAGACATTTCCAAAATGTCCAATGGAGTTTCACTCGAAACCCATTTCCAAGATAGGGGAGAACCTCCCCACAAATTTTGGCTCCTTCAGGCCATCACACATGGTCTTCCTACAATGTGTACCACTAGCACATTCATCAAGTATCCAAACAGTCAATCATTATCTCATAATACAATCCAAATTGATTGTTCCATAACCAAGCAATGACATTAGTAATTAAATTCAATAGGAATTTGCAACTCTGTCTACTACAGAAATTGATTTGCTTGGCAATGAGGTGATCCTCATTTGTGGGTCTCTTGTAAGAAGCACCACTATGCCCATTATGATTTTATGCTTACTAGCATAACATGAACACCTACTTACAATTCGTCCTCCTGACACAACTCTATGCAAGCCAATAGTGATTAGTAGTTGTCAGCAATTTCTCAAATCTTAAATTTACAAATTTACATTGACAATTCATTCAGCATACAAACTATTTTCACAACCATGAGACTATTCTCATGAAGTTTGGATCTTTCACATGGTAGATTTCAGTCTTTGTCATGGTATTACCCACTTTGCCATGCCCCAAACAATCTACCTGAAATCTGAACTTCAATCAGCCACACACTTGGTAAGTCTTGATGCATATAACTATTTCCATTGCTGCAACAATCACTGAAGCATTTCTAGAATTATAGAATTCAAATACTTCCAGCTGTTAGCACATCAATTACCAAAACTCATTTACTTCACACAATCATTATCCTACTAAAGTCACAAGGTCACATCATTTATGCCAAAATTAAATGTTTAGATACTCCTTACTTCACAAGCGTATCATTTGTACCACCTTGCCCTTCCATAGAGCATTTCCGGTAGCTAATCGATCATGACTACCCTCTTCATGCACTTACTATCCTGCATCCATAACAGCTCTTGAAATGGTTCCAGAATTGTCATCAATTCATCATTTCAGCCATTAGTTATTCATAATGACACATGCACTATCTTGATGCATTCATGCAATGCATCGCAACATTTGCACCCATACTTATGTATGCATATCTACAACATTTACTCATACTTTTCATATGCACCTATTCAATGCATAACCACATGATTTATGAAATCTTTTAATGCATATCCACTCAATGCTGCCTTGCATAGATTCAGGACTACTATGCATTCAAACATACCATGCATGGCCTAACCATGACTACTTCATACAGGATGCATTACTATAATCAAGACCATCAGTACTTACTTTCTTTGGGATACTAAGCTCATAACATCATATACAAGCATGATACATTTCTGTATGAATGTAGTATAAATTTCAAATACCCACATGGTATGACACCTCTTGCTTTTACCACTCCATGCAATTGTTATAATTAAACCGTTACCTGCATAGATCCTATTTACACCCTTGACATTACCAGTTTGGTTGGTCTCTTGCAGGAGATTGCAGGATTCACTCACCAACTTTTGATTCTGGACTTGTTTCCTTATCCCTTTCTCCATAGGGTTGCTGGTCACATTCGTCAGCATCAGCAACATATTCAGCCATGTCCATGTTGTCGTTGGTTTTCCCATTAATGCAAACACCAATGCAATAATTACCATTAGTGGTTCATTATAAATGTATAATTCTCACTACTCTTACCAACATGTAATATCCTATGCATGCAAGGCATATCATCCTATATTTTATGTACAAAAATTATAAAATGTAATTATAATTAGCAAGATAGGGTTTAAGGAAATTTCCCTTTTCAAGTCCTTAATCTTTGCATGGAACTCCTCTTCCACACAACAGCTGGTTTGACTTCATAGTCCTTGCTACTTCTAGGCATGCAATTCTCAGATTGTCCATATTGACAGCAACACATTTGTTTTTCAAACAGCCCCTAGTACTTTGCAACACCACATTCAAACTCTAGTGATTCCTCCTTGTTCCCTGCTAGATAAGCTTCCCAACGCCTATCCACATGTTTCATTCTGACCTCGGGTGTGAAAACCACACCACTTCTAAAATGATGATTTTCACCAATCTTAGGCAAAACACACAACTATATTTTGGTCTGAAATGCTAACTTCAGCCTTCTAGAATTTCTTCTCCCTTTCAGCCCTAAAATCCTGCTGAAAATTTCACTGAAACCACTGAAAAATCCACTTTGAAAAACTCAAAATTTCCTTTTTCAGATCGGGTTTCATCCCATCTAAAATTCCGACACTTCGGCGATCTAAGCAACAAATTTCTCTGGCGCTCATCGGCGGCCCTATCAACATGAATTCTCTGTCATATCAGCAGTTCCATCGACTAAGGTTTTTCGATGTGAGCCTTCTAAGTTTTGTTGCATATCGGCAATTGGATGCACTGTGCATCGGGGGAACAGTCCCTTAGGCGGCCGCAACAGCGGGAAACAAACTCCATGTGGCTTCCGTGGCCCTAACCCTGACGGTGGTCGGAACAATCAACCCTTGCAGCATCGGCGATGAAATGAACTAGAACACAGTAGCGGTGATCGGGAGCACTATTCATCAGGCGGCTAGTTCTCTAGGCAGCCACAATGGCGGCCAATGAACTCTCTATGGTTTCCGTGGCCATAACCTTGTCAGCAGTTTAGAACTGAACGTGCCTGCTGTGTCGATGACTCAAACCACTAAAAAAATTTCGACA
Source organism: Pseudotsuga menziesii (assembly GCA_001517045.1). Taxonomy (NCBI): domain Eukaryota; kingdom Viridiplantae; phylum Streptophyta; class Pinopsida; order Pinales; family Pinaceae; genus Pseudotsuga; species Pseudotsuga menziesii. The sequence goes on along the minus strand of LPNX010996631.1, from coordinate 212,831 downwards.
TTTCAGTGATCCAACAACAATTTCCTCTACTGTGTCGGCGATCGGAGCATCGACGGTCTAACCTCTAAACGTCGAAGTGCTAGTCGCAATGGCAGACGCACGGAAAACTAAATCTTTTCGATGTTCATCGGCAACCAAAACGACTAATTTCTTTCGATGTCAGCCACCACATCAGTGGCTCCATCCTCTAAATTTTGCTGATGGTTCCGACTAAGTGAGCTGACGTTTCAGCGGTTCTGTCAACTAACTTCTGTCGATCGTCGATGCGCTCAACACTTAGACAATTTTTCAAAAATTTTCGTCTTCCTCATCCACGTCGGTGCCTTCCTCCTCTAACTTTTGATGATTCCGAGGTCTTTATCGGAAGTTCTTCAGACTAATTTGTTTGCCGCATCAGAAGAGCTTCCCACTTAGTCTTCCGCTGTGTCGACAGTCTTACACTTAGAAAAATTTTGCGAAGTTCTTTTTCCTGTCGCTTTGTTGGCTCTTCCTTCACCTAGCACTCGCCACCGTATCAGCGCCTCCGTCATTTATTTTTTGCCGATGTTTCGGCTGGTCGATCAACTAAATTTCTCCGATCTGTTTATCTACTTTTCGGCGAAAAATTCCCTTATCTTTCCCCGACTCCATCGGTTCCATCTTCTTTTATTCATCGTCGATCCCAACAACTAATTATCACCGCCGTATCGGCGATCTTTAGCTATATGGATCCAACGTTTCGGTACTCCCATCATCTAATCATCGACGATCCTGTTAGCTAATCTCTGTCGATCGTCGATGGTCTCAACCCTTAAGCAAAATTTCGGGAAAATTGCTTCCTTTTTCTTCGCGTCAATGATCCCATCCACTATTCCTCACCGATGTTTCGGCGGCCTTCAGGGGATCTCCACCAATGTTTCAGCTGGTCGATCAACTAAATTCTACCGATCTGTTAGCTAATTTTAGCCGAAATTCTCTTATCCTCCACCGCTACCGAGGCCTACATGAGAGGTCTATCCATCTAAGTTTTTCGATGGGCCGACGGCCTAACACTTAGAAAAAGTTTTGAAATCCTTTCTGCCTGCCCTTTGTCAGGTGGCCTTCAACCTATACTTTTCGATGTATCGAAGGATATTCTCACTTAGTCCTCCGACGATTTGACGAATTCCGCACTTAGGAAATTTTCAACAAAATTTTTCAAGAAAAAAATTTTCTATCATTCATTTTCTTCTGGGCAGAGGGAAACCTGCCTCTGCTAACTCGCTTCTCATGGCCCTCTGAGGCCCAATGATGCAATGATGGCTCTATCCCTACTTCTTCATGGTCAATTCAGGGCCATGCTGCAACCTATAGCTCTGATACCACTCTGTAACGTCCCCGACCCTCCGACCAGCGAAGAGGATGCTACCATACACTAACAAACATCCAGGAAACTAGCCCCATGAGCATGAACACACATAAAATCAAAATGCTTGAACATAAAACATGCTAATATGCATAATCATTTACATACACATCGGAAGCAAACATACATTCATTCAGGCATTCAACATGTTCATCATCATTCATTAAACATCAAATATGATTGTAGAAGTAAAATAAACAAGAATACTTATCTTATCAAGAATTCATCCTGCAACCAGCTATGTCGTTGCAATGTTCCACCCAACCATAGGCCAGCGTGCTCATCAATCTCTCAGCAACACTTCCACCCCTGAGTTGGGCATGATTCCCCAAGGAATAAAGGACTAAGCAGGTTTACACATAGCCAAGGCACATAAATCAACCAAGCCAACACAATAGGGTTTATCAGGCTATCAAGGAGCTGGGAAAAGCTAAATGCTAAGATGGTGGTCTCGTTGGAGAGCTAAGGATGCCTACACCAAAGCTAGCCTAACTTCTATGACACCCACACACACCCAACACCAGGAAATAGTCCCTTCTCTGCTTCACAGTCCCTCAGGCCCTGACTTCCCTTTCCAGTGCTATCCCAGGGTTGTGGAGAAGAAAGCCAGCCATCTAACTATGTCTGTGTATCTCCCAAACACCAGGTTTCTCAAGCATACCCAGCTTTCAAACCCACTCCGCATAGTCTGAAGACCAACCACTGCATACCTGCAGTAAAACCAAGCGATTCATAGCTTTGTGAGGAAAACGAAAGAAAACAGGGTGACAACCCAGAAATGGTGAATGCAGCTCAGGTCGAGCAAGGTGAATCAGAGTTGTTATTGGCCCTAGCGTGGCCAAAACAACTCAGCAACAACCCCAAAAGGTAGTTTCACCCATAGCAAACGAATGACATGGGGAAAACCACAGCCCCGGTCTCAACAATGAAGTGACGGGAAAATACACAGTTCAGAATCGGTAGACAAAGCATACACCCAACACCATCCACCCAATCAGGAAGGAAAACATCTATACATAGAGAGATTGTGTCCTGAGGCTGCCCTTCTAGCTTGCTGCGGGAAGAAAAACCAGGAAGAATCCTGTGCATGAAGAATGAAGAGCGAACCGTCCCTCCGCGTGAAGATGAATAAGACCAAAACCTCCCGAGAGTGGAATCATGGGAGAGTGGAAAGAATGGAATGTTGCCCCTCTGTCCAAGTGATGTGAAGAGGAAGAGTTCACTGGTGGAGTGGGCACGTGGGCAAGGACTGACATCCCTGCCACACCCACCACTACTCAACAATAACTGCTCCCAACTAACAGACAGCAGAAGTTTAAATGGGTGGCTGACACATGGCTTTTCCCATAGGTCCAAGGTTTAACATTCCCCCCCACTTATCCTTAGGAAAATCATGCCCTTTTCATTAACGTTGCACCGTCGTAGCTGGCTATAGGTTCATTTTAATTAATGTGCATATTTGCATGATGCCAAAATTGTTATGTGTCGGATAGCATGATATATCATCGGCAACGATCCCAATTACTGAAACATAGCACAACCAAATCGATGGTGGGGATTTTCCCCTGATCTCCACACCATGATTAATTACAATATATATATCATGTACCTTTTAATGTAACCGGGGCCAAAACCGGGGGTATTACACTTCACCTAAGGTATTTTTCTCCTGTGCAGTTATTTAACTAATACATTCTAATTCTTTGATGGGTTCTATAAAACCTACATCTATCATTCGGTCTAACTCAATCTTGACATTTTATTTATATCATGGATTCAATCTATATGGTAGCTGCTTGACTGGTTTTGCATCGGGCCTCAAAGGCATCTTCATTGCTCCCATATCTCCGACAATCACCTTCATCTCTAAAAATTTGGTAGGGAAAAGGTCCTAAAAGTCATGCAATAAATTAGTGATCTTTCCTACAGTCTCATCATCCCAATAGTCTCCAATATTGGTGAACTTTGAATTTTCTCAGTGAGTGATATTAACTTTCTTTACTTTTAGTGGAATCAAAAATTGCTACGTAGAAATACCACGTCCCTCCATTGTGCACGTAACTTCTGAATCAAGTATGTTTACGTCAAGCGGGTCATCATCATCTGGTTTTCCTGTCACATTATATCATTCCATCCAATGGTGGATTGTTGTGCTGCATTGATTGAAGTTTGTCATTGCAACAGTGATATCTTCAAATATATTTGCTTTCATCAGTTGCAATGTAACATCAATCGAAGGATGGTCATCTGCAAACTCGAAGTTATGTGTGCATATAGTAGTTAACTCCTCCCATTCAATAGTTCCTCGTCGCAACTCAACCGATGTATACCAATTCCTTGGCATCATATCCAATGTATGTATAAAGTTATGAACCCATTCCTGTCATGGGAATTCCTCCCATGTCGCACGACAATACTCAATATGTTCGACCATATTTCTCAATCATGTATACTTGCGACCAATATAACTGATCTCTTCTCCAAATATGATCTCTAATAGTCTTCTACATTGCGTCCATTCGAAGATATATTGTTATTGTGTAGCCCATCATTTGCAAGGTGTAGCTTTCAGCACAAAGTCCAAGACAGACAATCATTATGATTCTGTAACCATCACTTCAAATTCTATTAGAAAAAGATGCAAGGTTAGGTAAGCCTTCTTATGTAGGTAGGTCACTTTCCTCAACTCCTACCCATCACATAGACCTTGTGATTCTTACGCATTTCCTCATAGGTACTTCGTGCATATGATTCTGTCATTTCTCCAATGCTTCACCATAATCAGATGTACAAGATTTGATACTCCACAAACTAAGCTTTCCATCATCCCTTAGATTTATAGATTCATCTCTTACAGACATGATATTATATATATTATCCAGGTAATCACCTTATCCTTCATTGTTGACTAGCTCGACATATTTCTATCCTTTCATAATCTTCAAATGTTAAGATTCTCTTCTTGAAATTGATGATGATCAGATTGTCAATTTCCTATTCAATCCCCAAAAGTGCAGGATATGGGTTTGTATCATCAACAATGTCAATTAATTCAAACTTAGCATATGTTTTAAACCTTCTACCTCGACAGGAACTTGAACCAGTCTACTGATATGTAGGACCTTCGACTGATTCAATAATCTAAGCTGAATAAGGGACCACTCCATTAGAGGCTTCCTCATTCTTTCCCATGTCCTCCTTGTCAATCTATTAACATTAGATCACAAGTCCAAAATGATATATTACATATCATAGTCTCCTATTTGGGCAGTCATTCCCAACTCGTGACCCGTCTTTAACCCTTTTATGACATGGTCAATTCTTAGTTCTGGTCGCATATCTTCTTGTGGTTCTTCTATTAGGACTATTAATTCTGCGACATATTCTTTATCATGTATTATTCATAAGCGACTTTTAAAAAAATATTTTAGTTTACTAACCTTTCTCACTATTTTCTTTCATAATAGTTGATCGAACCTCTCATGCATTTCTATTATTTCTCTTACAGATGTTGACACTTGAAACTTGTCAAAAAATTCTGGTCGACCATCTAGGAAATCTTCTTTCTCTTTCTAAACATCGAATGCCACCTTCTTTTGTACCATCAGTCGCACCCACGGTTGTCCATGTTGTGCGTCTAGGTCTATTCCAGTCATAGCACCTCCTCTTGTCACAACAACAATATTCACTTCTCTCAGCTCAACAGAAATCATATGGATGTTCTAGTTGGGATTCGGATTGGTATTATGTAGGGGAATTGGATTTCCCAAATTCTTGACATGCCACTTAGCATCAGTTGAGGGAATTCCTCAACAGTTTGGTGGACAGCTTTACAAAAAGAATATTCTTTTGCAATAATTGCACAATCTCAAGAGAAATTTCCTAGTTGTCCACAGTTATTGTAGGGGGGATTTCTCCCTTACTATGTGCAAAATCACCTACCCTAGATTGCTGTAATCATAGGGTAGAGTTCATGGTGTGAAGGATTCCTCAACCTCGATTATGATGTATCAATGATGGTTTGGACCATAGAGAGCTAGGTGAACATTTTTGGGTGTTAACAATTATATCATATGATTTGACCTCTTCCATGACCAAATCCTCCTCCTCCTTGTTGTTTTTTTCCTTGGCCCTGAAAATTTACAGACCCCTTAGGTTGAGGGTAGTGTTGTTGCAGCGGATATTGATTTTGTTGGTATTGTGGATGAGGATACTGCAGTTGTTGATATTGTGCTGGTGGATATTGAGTAGGTTGTTATTGAGCTTGTTCTCTCTCAACTTTCATTTTCTCTTCATTCTTTATCAGGTATGTATCCACCGTTTTCTCCTACAGCAACTGGAATTCTCTGCAATCATTCTCATCATGGCATATAGATTTACAAAATTTACAGTACAAACTAGCTAGTGTACTTACAATATTCTAAAAGTACAATAATTATTCTAATCGATGGCCTTAGGTCTGACATATTATACACCAAGGCATCCCTTGGGTGTTTATCCGATTCGACGCTCCTATTACGACATAGTGCATGAACATCGAGAAACTATCTTTATGGTGTCCCTCAATTATGCATCAGGTACACTAGAGCTCTTCTTGGATATCTTTCCCTTTCTTAATGTCCTAGAGTTACAGCATAAGGTTAGCTAGTTGTAACTGAATTTGCATCATACCCACACTAGTTTCTTGAATCGATGAGGATTCTAGTTTCATTGCTATCTCCAGAGATTCTGCCTGTGACACATTTTTTTGTTGCATCAATGGGATTGTGATGTGCGGAAATAATATGACAATGAACCATTCCTTATGTTTTACATTTGACATCTAAAATATTACTTTATCCATCAATGTCTTAAATCTCTGGTCGAAGTCCCAAACCGACTCTTTAGGTAACTGCTTGATTTCTTTAAGTTCTGTGATGCACTGGGATTCAAATTTTGGATTTTTGAACTCGTCTATTCACACCACTCAAATTTGGTAGATTTTTTTATGTGTGACTCTCATCAGGACTATAGAAAACTTCATATACCATTCTAGAACATGACCCCTCAAGGTTGTTATCATCTGCGCTTTCTTTATGTCTTCGTATTGGACCTGTCACACGGTCCATATGGCTTCACATAGAAACCAATTTTTTTCTTGGTCTTCTAACCCATTTCCATTAAATTTCAGCGACTTAATATTGTTTCCATCCAATATGTTGACTCTTGGTATGTTTGGACAAAAATTTTGACTAGTAAGACTCCCTTGTCTGCTATTTGCAGAGTTATTATTACTTGTATTTACAAATAGACTAGGAGATTATTTTCTATATCTTACCTTCGGCGATGTGCACAGGGTTGTATGTGTGTCGTACTTGTACTCTAGGTATTGAGCTTCAGCTTCTTCTTCTTCTCTTTTGTATATTAGCTGGTATTCCTCTTATTCGTCGTAAGAACCTTCGTCAAAATATGATGTCCACTCGTAGTATTCTAGTTTCCTACAGCAAGACACAAGCCAAGAAAGACACCAAGACTTAAGGACTAGTGCATCAAAGTAACAAAAAAATGGGATCAAATGATAAGAACAACTTCCTTATAAAAATCAATAAAAGGAGTTTTCCAACCACAACAGGAGCAGTTAATAGATAGCATAAGGACCTAGGAAGACCCAACAACACTCACAATCCACCTAGCAATCTCTCACACTAAGATATTACTAAAAATGGGAGATATGCATGAATGTTCAAAGAATGACAGCATATGTACGCGACCTAACAAAGGATAGATCGCATATATACACGACTGTAAATATTGTGACCCGTGTATTCAAAGAAAAAAGGGGATAAAATGGAAAGATAAGGGCCAAACCACTCCAAGGAAATGTTAATGGGTGAACACACTACCAAATGTGGCATAGTAATGCAAATAAACAGAGATCAATTCAATCAAAAATGCACCCAAAAACCCTAACAAAAAGGATATAACCTTAGTGTAGTCGCCAATTCAGCTACAGAGAAAATAATCATATGGTTTGGGGTGGACCACAACATATAGTATGACACTAGAAATCACATCCATTCTCAAGTATGCTAGATAAATTAAAGAAACTAACAAAATAAGGGATATAAATCGTACCTCGGTCAAATGCTCGAAGACGACCACCATTGAGCTCATGATCAAAATATTTTCCCTACAATTTTCCCTTGACAACAAATATATATCCAAGAATAAAATATATTATATGTTAGTATTCAATCTAGCATAATCCATTTGCACATGTATAAAGAAATTATACCCGTGGATACAAATATAAACAATTGTACATGAAATTTGGACGAGATATGGATATTTCTATTAATTTAAAATCAAATATACACTGAGACAACCTCTATCTATATCTCATCAGAACCGAGAAACTGAGTCCCTCCACCTGGGCCTCCACCACTTCATTCCTCCATAGCAAGGCAATATCAGAAAGGAAATGGAGAGCTTGGGATATCTACAAAAATGGTTCTATCAACAAGGACAAGGGGATGCAGACTCAAGTATATAACAATGGGGAAACATTTTTCTATAGTCTCTTTACTCTCAAAGTTTCTCCTCCTACAATGCTTCACAATGGCTTAATATATAGCCATCAAATGGGAAATGGAGGGTCGAATTGGAGATTTTCTAGGCATATCGAAGGCCAATGATCAAGGTATTTTTTACTTGATGAAGAAAACTCCAAATATTTTTTGTTTTTTAGCAAAAAACCTTATGTGCATGGGATGTAATGGTGCAATCTATGTATATCCAATGAACCACGTGTATCTTCAAAAATGTCTTTTTAAGGTTTAATCTAAAGCATCGGGGATATAGTAAGTAAAGGGGGTATAGTGAGTCTGCATATGGACCAAGGAATTCCATCGAGGCATGATTCATAAGGTGTGGCAAATCACGCTATAGCACATGATAAGAAATTTTTCCTTTCTACTCTCCAAAATATACCTTGAAATGTTCTTGGTCGACTAAAGATAATTGGGGAATATTTAAACATAATAATAAGAATTTAGGAAAAGAAAAAAAGGACATTGCAAGATTAATGGAATTTTCACAATGCTTGTAGACAAAATGAGATAGCTCCAATTAATAGATCCTACCCATAGAAATGGAAATTATACTTGTAACAACTAAATGGGAGGAACCCATTATGTGGTGGAAATTCTCAATCACTTTCTTCTAGTATAAATATTTATGAATGGAAGAGTTGAAAGGGAATATCTAATTGTTGTAAGTGTAATCTCTAACCATTGGTCAATTCTCCTTTATTTCCTCTCCAAGCAAGGATCAAAGTGAACCCTTTTCCACTTTGGAAAAAAAGGTTCACTAATCATACTTTCAAAGGACTAATAAAGAACTAGTGTAATCATGCAAAATTTTGGACAATCTCACTCATGGATGTCTTCTAACTAAGGATAAAATATCTAAAATCAAAGAGAATATCTTGGAATTTGAACAACTTCGGTAACATTTCTGAAAAAATAAAGAGTTGGTCGTGGGCATGGGCATGAATGAAGGCTTATGAAATATTTAAAGAGGACTTAATAACCATATTGACCTATAATATAAGCATTATGATATTCATTGGAATCATAAATTATGCATCTGCTAATTGATGGATGGAAATAGAAGCTCCAAATTCTTCCACAAGTCAACTTAAATCCATACAAACACTAACAAGATTATGAACTTGCAAACACCCAAGAGGCACAAGATATATAATCCATACATTGAGATATGAGAAGCCATAAATAATATCGCATTGAAACATTCCAAATTTTATCACTAACAAGCCAAACAACTCCTTAAGGCAGTGAAATCACTATGATAAAATTTGAGCAAGTGGTGAAACAAATCGCATTGGAAAATCCCTAGACCCAAATGATTTCCTAGCATATTTCTTTCATGAATTTTAAGATGTCATTAGGAGTAATATTTGGTCCATGGTTGAAGACTTCAAAACGTCTAGTAACATATTGCAAGCACTCAACACTACATTCCTTTCCCTCATTCCAATTGAAATGGGTGCTAATTATCCTAGTAAAATTTGTCCAGTTGTTTTACATAATGTATGTAGCCTACAAAGTCATCTCGCAAGTAACAACCAATTGTCTTAACCCTCATCTTGAGAAAAAATTGTCTCTAAATTAGATGGAGGATATGTGGTAGGAATATCAATTTTGGATGCATCATTGATGCCCATGAGTTGATACATTCTATGAAAAAGGGAACACCTAGAATAACTGTGATGAATCAAGAAATGTCCAATTCCTTTAACAGACTCTATTGGAACTTCATCCAACAAATGCTTGAACACTTTGGATTTTGTGATTCATGGATCCACTATATGGTTAACATGATAAAATAATATTCCTATCCCATTCTTATCAATGGATCTCCATCTAACCCCTTCTTAGCATGCATATAATTTAATTACAGGGATCCTTTCTCAACCTTCATTTTCATTTTAATTCTTGAAGGCGTTGGGTGTTCCTACTCTCCTCTAGAAGAAATTCACCTTCAATTCATTGGTGATACCTTGAAAACAAATCCACCATTTTGAAATGAAATCCTTTAAGAAATTCCTTGACACCTTCCTCCTAGCCTTGGGAGGGAAACTTAATGATTCCAAATCCTTCATTTGTTTCTTCCACGCTCACCACATTGTCCAAAATGACATTAGTAGGACCCTTAGTTTTGGCATTGGGACCCTCCCCTACCGCTCTTTGGTATCCCGTAATCGCCTCATTGTCCAAAAACACATTAGTATGACCCTTAGTTTTGGCATTAGGACCCTCCCCTACCTCTCTTTGGTATCCCCTTAATTGAGAATGTTGGAAAGAACCTATATTAGGAACCATTTTTCACACAATCAAGAAAATAATGCATAGCTACACATTCATATATTTCCCCTTTCAAGTCGCATACTGCTCATCAACTTTGTTCATTATGACATCCATGTCTTCACTTTCTCAACCCTAGCTAGGCCAATCAAAGTTTCCTCTAGGGAGGACCCTATTTGGAAAAAATAGAATATGTTGTGATGTAGGGACACTTTCACATGAAATACTCAAGGAGAGCTACGAATAAAAAATGTAATAAACCACAATGTTTCTTTAGGAGGAAGAATTATTTGGAGATGGTTTCTTTCATCGAAATCCCTACGGAGAAATATCTAGCAAGACAAATGTGCTCAAGGAATTGATGAGTAGGATTTTTTACATCAAAATCATCTCCCATATGGATTCTTCATTTGGAAACACATTAAAGCTTAGTAAAATCTTATCCATTAGAACAAATTTGAGAGATAAAAGATGACAAAAATGAAAAAATTTAGTGATACTTTTGGAAATAGATGCCCCCCTTATTAAAAATCTATGTTATCAACTTTTGAACCATGATTTCTCTAAAGTAGATTGGACAAAAAAATCTCACCACTTCTAGCAATATATCAATGTAAATATCCATCCTCTACACATAGTATAGAAACAAAGCTTCCTAGTGTGAGACTATCCATACCCAACCCAAAAATGAAACATGGAAAATCCTTTAGATAACAGTCATTTGTTGGAAAGAAGTTCCAGATACTCCAATATGGGGCTACAATGGATGAGGAAGTTACATGGTCCATGGAATTTAAGATAATATCAGGAGTTATGAATGGGAACACACCCCCAAGGTTATGGAAACACATAGAGAAATCCTCACTTTGGACCAGTGGGATTATTCTTATGGTTGATAGTAAAGAGGAAAACTTTAAATTTGTAAAACCTTCATAAATGAGGGTAACTTATCCTATCTAGATGCCCCCTATGTGAAGAAAACAAAGAATCAATTGAGCACATATTAAATCATTATAGCTTGACTTGCTCTCTTTTGGATCTAGGTGCCACCTACTTCATGGCCACAAACATAATTCAACTCTCAATTATTTACACTATTCAATTAGTTCTCAAATCCATTCACACATAAAAAACCAACAATTCTTGGAATATATTCCCAATAATATTAGCCCCATACCTCTAGAAATAAAGTAACAACATGATATTTAAGGACAAACCATTTCTTAGTTAAATCAATGGATGCTACTAGGAATGAACATAATGGAAACCCTCTATGCCAAGATATAGACTTCAAATTATCTTTAATGGGAACCTTGTTTCAATGAAATTGTGACTACTTGGGGCATAAAAAAACAATTTCAATCTCAACCACAAAACCATTAATCTAGATCCCCCTCTCCCAACTCTCGGTCCCCAATATGAACAAGCATAATCAAGCTAACCTTTGTTGGAGCTCCTAAGAGAAATATTGAGCCAAAAAGGATCGTAAGTGTTCAAATACTTTGAAGGAAAATATACTTTTATTTACTCTAGATTTAGAGGCTATAATGTCCCTTTTTTAAAAATTTTACTAAAATGCCCAATTTTCCAATTTTTCACAATTTTTGCTCTTGACTAGTCTTAGTGTCTTGGTATCCAAATTGGCCCAATTTATCCCAAATATTCAGATAAGGTGTATGAATGACATAATAAATTAATTATTATGTTCATGTATTTATTATGTCCCTCCAATCACTTCTGCAAGTTTGTACTAAGTTCTAAACAAGATAGATGATTTTATTAGCAATTTTGGGGCTCAAATCCCCCCCGGGTAATTGCCGGAATAGCCTCCAAAATGTACAGAACCCCACTTGAATTATCAAATTGAGGCAGGGTATGTGTAGCATACATCAACAAGTACTCATATGCTGAACCAATCGAAATCCCATGGTTATTATCACTTCCTTCAATTAGATATATAAAAACTAGTTGTGAACCGTTGGGGAAATGAGATGCAATTTAATCCAATGGTTATGGAATTCGACCCAGTGGCCACAAACTGTCATTTAATGAATATGAAACATCAAATATCATTTAGTGACAGTCCATTTGTGCATTAATAATCAATATTTTACACAGCCATTCAAATCTACCAATATTATAAGAGTTTGCAACAAAGAAGTGGGAAATGGAACTGTTTATTTATTACTGATCAATAATACATAAAATATATTGGCCTTTAGACCTGATAAATTTCTGAAAAGATAGAGAATATTATTTACATCATAATACAAAATTCTGTAGCAAGAGGATCTCCTTCAAAATGATAAATGGCTCACCCGGGTGCGTCTCACTCCACCGGGCTGAAATATGGTGAAAGAATGTGAGATGGGAGGGGGAATGAGATGAATATTGAAGTGTCCACGAGATTTTGTAGCTGAAAATGTATATTATAAATCCATTGAATCTCCTTGAAATACCTGAGTGGCCTCTCCAATCACCAATTAGGATGGAAATATTTCACCCTCGAAATTGGCTCAAGCATGAACTAGTCACTCACTAGCTCTCTCTCTTCACAACAACAAATTTCACAACTTATCAAAAATATCCTTCTCATGGATTCTCCTTGTATTTTATAAACATTAATGGTACCCTCATCTGTTATATTTTTATCATTCAAGCTAGCATTATATTAGGATCTTTAACTGAGAGAATAACAAGCACAACAATCAAACACAAGAGACAATGAACCCAATGTTTTTCCTCAGGGAAACCATAAATGGAGAAAACCTCGCAACTTCCTCGGAGATAGAATCAGCACGAAAAGTAAAACACCAAAACAGTAAGATGATCTCCTGACAGCAGTAGTCTCTTTCTTTCTAGCCCCAACAACTTCTTCTCCCTCAACTATGCGCTACAACTGAGTGTGAGTGAGTGTGTGGTAAATAGAGAGGCTCACTCTCTATTTATACTAATTCCTGACTTGACAATAACTCACTAGGGATGAATTTACTAGGAGAGTCTAATAACCCTAGGGCCCCACAACTGCGGGGACTTTAACCCTTGATTAATAGGAGGGTTACCCACAATGACTTGACATGACTTGTTTACATTATAGAAACTCCTGATCGGAACATCGGAGCATGACATGACTCAATTACATTACAAACACTTCCCGGAATAAAAATCAGGGTACAATACATAATATATACAAGTGAATACATTCTGAAGTTACAATTACATCAACACTCCCTCTTAACTAGGAAGGTATTCTCTCGACACAATTTATCAGCACAAGTCTTCTTCTCTGTATCATCTGAATCATCGTCAAGTTCTCGTCATCTTCATCTTCAACTCAACTTCTTCTTCAATTCATCTTCATCACTGGATCTGGATCATCACTCGATCTGGATCATCTCTGGTTCTGGAACATCTCTGCTAGATCATCATCACAGGTGATATCTCTTTCTTCTTCTCGTCACATGAAGTTCTACAGAGCCAGCCCTTTTCATGCTGGTTGTAGCCCTAGCCTCCATGTAGGTCTTCTTCAGTGCTTATATCTGACCCTAAGTCAGAATGGCCCGCCCAACACTTACATCTGACCATGAGAGGAACCAATCCAGTCATCTATGTCAAAAAGGCCCAACACTCACATATGACCATGAGAGGAACAAATCCAGTCATCTATGTCATAAAGGCCCAGCACTCACATCTGACCATGAGAGGAACCAATCTAGTCATTTATGTCACAAAGGCCCAGCACTTACATTTGACCATGCGAGGAACCAATCCAACCTACATGTCGAAAGGGCTCTGCACTTACATCTGATCATGTAGGAACCAATCCCATAGTCACATCAGAATGGTTGTGCACTTATATCTGATCATGTAGGAACCAATCCTACAGTCACATCAGAATGGCCCTCAGTCCTAGACTGAGTATTCCTGGTAACTGACCAGGTGCCTCCATTATCTAATTTGTTATCTATTGTTATCAAATAATTTGTGACAAGTATTTAGGAGTTAAAACAAGAATAAAATTATTTTATGATGAATAACAAGCACTACTTTCGATAGTAGAACCCAAAAAATTTAAAGAAGCTTGCAAAAGTGTGGATTGGATCAATTCTATGAATGATGAACTTGACCAAATAGAGAAGAACCAAACTTGGGAACTTATCCCAAGAACTAATGGCATGAATGTTATTGTAACCAAATGGATTTTTAAAAACAATTTCAATGAGCATGGTCATGTGACAAGAAACAAGGCTAGATTAGTATGCAAAGGATATGCTCAAGTAGAAGGTGTTGGATTTGAAGAAACTTTTGCACCTATGGCAAGACTTGAAGCCATTATGATGTTTTTAGCTTTTTCATGCTACAAGAACTTTAAAGTGTATCAAATGGATGTAAAATATGCATTTCTTAATGGAGAAATTGAAGAATAAGTCTATGTTGATCATCTTGAAGGTTTTCTATTATCATAAAATAGAAATTATGTTTGCAAACTTAAGAAGGCACTCTATGGCCTTAAAAAAGCTCCAAGAGCATGGTTCTTAAAACTTGACAAGTATTTAAAGCAGCAAGGATATAGAAGAGGGGCCAATGACAGTAATCTATACATAAAGTTTGAAAACAAAACATGATAATTGTTGTAGTCTACGTAGAAGATATCATATTTGGAAGTGATCTACAAATTTTGAGTGCAAACTTTGCTTCGGAAATGAAGAAGGAATTTTAAATGCCAATGTTAGGAGAACTAACATTTTTTCTAGGTTTACAAGTATCTCAATCAGAAAAAGGATTTTCTTCTGTCAAACTAAGTATATCAAAGAGATGTTGAAAAAGTTCAAAATGGAAGAATCCAAACCTGTTAGTACTCCTATGGTCATTGGTTGTAAATTGAGATAGGATGGTGAATCTTTAGAAGTAGATCATACTATGTATAGGTCAATGATCGGTAGTTTATTATATGTAGCAGCTACAAGTCCAGATGTAATGTAGGTTGTAGTTTTGGTTTCCATATTCCAATCAGCCCCAAAAGAAACACATGTGATTGCGGTAAAAAGAAATCTTAGATATCTAAAAGGTACACTGGATTATGGATTATGGTATCCAAAAAGCAATAACTTCACTCTAATGGAATTCACTAGTGCATATTTGGAAGGAAGTATTGATGACAGAAAAAGCACTAGTGGAGCAGTATTCTACTTAGGAGATTTCTTGGTGACATGGCTAAGTAAAAAGCAGTCTTCCATTTCACTGTCTACAACAAAATTCGAGTATATTGTTGATGCATCATGTTGTACAGAAGTAATTTGGATGAAGCAAACATTGGAAGATTTACTTGTAAAATATGAGGACCCCATTGTTATTCACTATGACAATACAAGTGCTATAAACATATCCAAAAATCATGTTATGCACTCTAAGACAAAACATATTCCAATCAAATATCATTTTTTAAGAGAGAAAGTGTCTCAAAAAGTGGTCAAATTGGAGTATATTGATACGAAGGAACAAATTGCAGACATTTTCACTAAGTCGTTACTTGGAGATTCATTTGCCTATCTTAGGCATAAATTGGGGGTTATAAATCCTCATTAAAAATTAACTAAAAGGATGAAAACCCTGTCACAGTAAGAGGAGAAATGTTGACAGGAGGAGACACACTCATATGGGGAGTGATTTTAAAATCCATGGTCCATTAGTAAATAATTCTGAGTGGTTTTGATCATCTCAAAGGCAGATTGATGTCGCTGATATGAAATTGAAATACTTATTATTTGTGTTGCTACGTATTGAAATTATTGTGTTAAAGGTTACGGTCCCTGGAAGTAAGATTTACATCTCTGTATCATTGAAAAAGCAAAAGAGAACGAGATCAACATTCAAAGAGAAATGCAAGTACATTATGTTATGTTACTTATATACAATTACAAACTATAACATTATGAAGATATATATAGAAAAATGGAAACATTACATGGGGAGTTCCGTTTCTAAAATTTGTCATCGTTGTCAAAGGGGGAGAAAAATCTCCTTTCCAATGTTAAAGGAAGGTGTTTCCAATCAATGCCAAAGGG
This sequence comes from Pseudotsuga menziesii, assembly GCA_001517045.1. NCBI lineage: Eukaryota > Viridiplantae > Streptophyta > Pinopsida > Pinales > Pinaceae > Pseudotsuga > Pseudotsuga menziesii. The sequence goes on along the minus strand of LPNX010996631.1, from coordinate 196,518 downwards.
GGGTATTATTGATTAAATTGGAATTGTTGGCAACATAGATCAACACATAACCACAGAGTTTGCAGTTGGTTCATTTAAACAGAGAACGATGGGGGACAAATCTATGAAGTAAAAGTGCACAGGAGATAGAGGTCCACAAATCCAAAGTGGATGGTTCGCAAGGATCATAGATTGACGAATGAGAAGGAAGCTACAAGAGTTCAACCTCTCACATAGCATTCTACAGGAGAAAGTGTTCGGAGTTTAACTTCCTGAACATATGAGGAGATAGCAACAAAAGTTAAATTTTATTGTAGATAGTGGATCCAACTGCCAACAGAGACTGTGGAAGGACCACTTGCAGATATGATGATTGTAAGGATTTGCGAAAGACAAATTGTGGGAGACAATTTGCGGAAGCATGTTTCGAAAAAGTTGAAAGGTGACCCTGCAACCCACAATTACGCAAGAAAGGAGTTCCCGTAGATTGTATAAAGGAAGATTGCAAAAATATCATTGTGGAAAGGGTAAATGTGGAAGCTTGGTTTGAAAAAGTTGAAAGGCATCCATGTAACCCGCAACTCGCAATTGCAGAAGGAAGGAGTTCCTGCAGATTGTGGAAAGATTGTTGCAGAAGGTTAATTGTGAAATGAGTTTGTGGAAGGAGGATGTGAAAGTGCACCCACATTTGTGGAAGGAAGGCATTCCCGCAAATTGCGGAAAGACGGTTTGTGGAAAGATAAATGCGGAAAGGTAGTTGTGGAAGTATTTCGGTTCAATGTTCTGAAATTGCACGAGAAAATTTTGAAGAGTCACGATGAAGATACATGATTGTTAGATGAAGAGGCATAGCTCAGAGTATATAAGCAAATATTTAAATCTTCATACAAGCGTCTATGTACATTCAAATGGAAGATCTAAAGGTATACAAAAATCAGAGACCAAATTATCATAAGAGGGAGGTTGGGCGACGCAGGGACGAGATGCAAGCCTGTAGGGGGTCATAGCCTCCTTTCAATTGTTGTTGGTTAAACAGGGTGTTGGTGCATTCTTCAGTTGTAGTTGAGAAACTTGGGTGTTGGTGCATCCAGCAAGTTGGTGCTTGTGAACTATTTGTAAATATAATTTTGCAATAATAGGAAGTATTGGTGGTTTTCCCAATTGGGGTTCCATGATAATATTGTGTGATTTGTGTTCATTCAATGATTTTTTTAAGTGATAAAAAATTAAATAGATTGTTTAATACTGATTCACCCCCCACCTCAGTATTACTTGATTTTCTAACATGCATACCACGTTATGCCCTGCTTTGTGGGATTACCAAACCATAGTTAATCCTTCCACCAGTTTTTCATTATACCAGTTAGTTCATGGTGTGGAGTCATTTTTATCGGTTGAATGTAATATCCCTTTCTTGAAAGTAGTCATGGAACTCTTTCCTGACACCTCTACATTAGAAGAATGATTATTCCACCTCAAGCAGCTTGATGACTAGCATCAATATACCACCATGGAAATAGAAGTGAATAAGCATCATTTCAAGGAACAGTATGATAAGTCTTTATGTCCTCGTTAGTATAACGAGGGTGACTTGGTCCTTTTATATGACCAAGCTGGCGAACCATTGGGGGAAGGAAGGTTTAATCCTATGTGGCATGGTCCTTACATATTGAGGCATGTCCTAGAGAATGGATCCTGTGAGTTAGAGGATTATGAGTTAGAGAAATGGGCTCTACCTTAAGAAGTATTACCCCTAAGTTTCCTTCTTGGGTTAGTACCTTGTATATTATTGTACAGTTTTGAATAGTTTTTGGTTTTTCATGTAGATTATGGTTTGTTGACATGCTTCCTATTAATTCGTGTATTTCAATGGAGTCTTCAATGTACTTAGGATTTGTGGACTGTGCCATGTTCCATACACAGAACTTAGTTTCTATTGCTTAGGTCATTTATGCACATGAGGGTCACCTTGTGTCTTCAGGAGGAGTATGCCTCCAGCCATCCCCAAACAATGTGGCTGAGTATAGTGTGGTAATTGAGCTATTACGGGATACCATTTTGAATGGAATTCAGTCTTTAGAGGTTTTCCTATATTCATAGTTGATTTTGTCACAATTGAATCGTTGGTACGACATTAGAGATCCTATGTTGTTGAGAAGATTCTTAAAGGTAAGATTGTTGGAATGACATTTTGATTTTATTACATGCATTCACATACCTATCATATTATAATCAAATTACTTATTCATATGAAAATTACATTTTAGATTGGCATTTGGCACATAGCTAAGAAATAAAAATCCATACACATTCACATTCACATTTCATACACATGTATATATATCAAACTAGTAGCCATAGATTTTTATTTCTAAATAAAAGTTCCAAAAAATATGGTGTTATAGTACAAAATTAGGCTTCTAGCCTATGGGAATATAATAAACCCACTTCATAACTTGGGATAAAATATTTAATCAAATTTTATTAATTTCCTACCCACTAGCCTAGATAGTTGGAATCAACTTGTACCATATAGTCAACACTTTCCATATATACCCCAGGAACACTTTAATCTCAATTCTAGTTGATCCTATCCACTTTATTGATTTCCATAATTAGTAACTGTGCTTTCCTACAAATTCTGTCTTTTACTACTTTATTCCATCTTTTATGTGGATAAGGTAAAGCTATTCAACTAGGAAACTACTATCTTTTGTTTCCAATCCATCCTCCATTATTTTCTCTCCATATTCTAGTATTAGCATGTTCTTCAATCACTCTTGACAACTCACTCATGATTTTTCTAATTCGTGAGGTCCTTCACTGATTTGGGAAGTGCTTTAGCTGCCTATAGGGGTTTATCATATTTAGTAAGTATGATTTATGTGCTAGCAATGAGTTGTCTTCCATCAACTCAAATATCCTTTATAAGTATGTATTACCAATGTAATAATATAAATTATCATTTATTGATCATTCATTAATGTGTGTTCATTAATTCCTCTTCTTCTCTCCTTATGTAATTCTCTGCAATTCCCAATGAGGTTAATTATGTGCTTAGATTCTTAGCTTGTTTATAGAATTCTTACTGCCATCAAGGATTTAGAATTCTAACATGGTATCAGATATTTGGGAGATCATAAATTAATTCTCCTTTTCATATTTGTAGGTTTATTTGCAGGTGCAATAAATTCTATATGGATTCGAAAGTTCCTCTACTATCTCCTTTCAACTATGTTGATTGGAATCCAAGGATGAGCACATACTTGAAGAGGCAATGTCTCCTTGATGTCTCCATTGGTGCTTTGAGAAAACCCGAGTCTTTTGAAGAGAATATTGACTAGATAAATGATTCTGATATAGCTTATGGAATTATTTGTTTGGGAATGTCTGGCAAATATACCTCATCTCATAGATTCTATTGAGTATCCATTTGAGCTATGTAACAATTTGGACAAATATTTTGGTATGCAGGAAGTAGAAGATGAATCATGAAGTGAACCCAACATCTCCTCGTGTTCTCTCTCTCAATATGTCTCGACCTCTACATTCTCTGATGAATTTATTCATGATGAAGAAGTTTCTCATGTAGTTCTTATTGATGCTATCCTCTTTGCTTCAAATGCTTCCTTCTTCAATCAAGAAGAAAATATTGAAGAGCCATTTTTTTTAGTATCTCTTGAAGTTGAAGATCTTGATTAATCTTCTAATGATGTTGATGATGAAAAATAAGTGACTAATGGAGATGTTATTATTATTGATGATTCACTCACACATTCATTGTTCTTTGTGTCTGCTATCATAGTTTTGAGATCTATGTGCCAGATCCTTCATGCTTTGTGCATACCTCTCTCATTGATGGTGCACAACCTAATTACTTCTTGGATGACTACTTATCCAAATCAAGACTTATTAGTGTATTTACACTTACCATACTTGATCTCACGTGCTTCTGCATCTCCTCCTTTGTTCTTGGCATCAATCCTTAGAGCCTCCTTGAATATTTTGGATTCTTTGGAGCCTCAGTGTATTCCCATGAGTCTACTAATGTGATAATATGTGTTCTTTTGGATTCTTTGGAAGCTAGATAAACCCATGGAACTCTTGCATTCACACTATTTTATCCTATTCCTTCTCTCTGTTCCTACATGATCATGTGCACACATCCTCTCTGTGTAAATAAAGTTGGAGACCTCATACATTCACTTGGACACCTATTTCACTTATATGGAGTTAGCATGTTCTTCCATACTCCAGGATTAGCATGTTCTTCTCTCCATATTACAGGATTATCATGTTCTTCCATCACTCTTGACAGCTCACTCATGCTTTTGCTAATTCGTGAGGTCCTTAACTAATTTGGGAATTGCTTTAGCCACCTATGGGGGTTTATCATATTTAGTAAGTCTGATTTATGAGCTAGCAACGAGTTGTCTTCCATCAACTCAAATATCCTTTATAAGGATGTATTACCAATGTAATAATATCAATTATCATTTATGTATCATTCATTAATGTGTGTTCATGAATTCCTCTTCTTCTCTCCTTATGTTAATTCTCTACAATTCCCATTGAGGTTAATTGTGTGCTCAGATTCTTAGCTTGTTTATATAATTCTTGCTACCATCAAGGATTTATAATTCTAACATAGCCCTTAAAATATACATGACCTATACAAAAATAGAGTCCTAGAATCTATGCATGTGCTTCTAGATAATGATCATGATAACACACTATAGTTTTCGCTAAATAACTAAAGCATCTAACCCACGAACAAGGTAAATCGAACACATGTCTCTGGATCACCTCGGGTAGGTCCTCAACTTGCACCATAGGAATATTGTGGGTCAAGCGGGCCAAGTTTTCTTGTACATTTTGTAGCATCCGCTCGGAATTAGCGTCGATCATCTCATCAACTTGACCTCTACAACGATGTCGTGGAAATCCCTCCGAGTGTCATGGACATATGTGTACAAAATATGATCCTAATGTCAGTACATGATACCACCAAAAACATGTTTTTTATTTCTTTATATCAAAAATACAAAAGAATAAAATATTTCAAAAAACTAAAATGGATTTACCTATATCCCTGAATGTGGACCCCGATGGTAGTGGCATGTTTATGTCCCCACGGAAGTCAATCCCTGCATAAGGATAGTCATTTATGGTGATCACCTATCGCCGCCACCAGTGGAAGAAATCATCGGTGAATGGAGAAGGAACTCTACCCCCTCCTAAAATTTGCATCACCTCAGTCTAGTGAGTCTAAGTTGGATCTCATAGACCATGAGGAGGGACCTCAACCCTAGTACTAATGCTCGGTGCCCTCTCAAAAAATAACATTGCACAGTATGTTGGCGAACCTGAAGTTCTTGGTTCGACCAAGTTTGCATTCTGTCAGGTAATACTTCATGGTTCCCAACAAAGAAGTGCTGCAGTCATATATGATGGGACTCATACATTCCATAACGTAGAACATGAGAGGTCATGACACCTGGTGTTGTGAAGTCAAACTCGATATCCTAGTCAGAACTAGAATGATCACCTTGAGGTCGAGGCTCTGGATAGCATTGATGGGGACTTCGCCCCCACTTTTTAAGTGTTGGGAAGACAATATATGGCTATGTACTCATCAATACTCATTCCCCCACCTTCCCCACAAGCCCTCCAATTGGATACCTCACCTCGAAGGGATGTTCTAGTAATGAAATATATGTCTTCTACCTCAATCCTCAATGACATCCCATATAGCATGAACACCTCAGTGTCCGAATCCTAATAGTCTATTATCATTTGAAGCAATCTTAGTTGATCCCTCATACTCTTAAGATTCCAAAATGTAGAGAGCTCACACCTTTGCAACACTTGTTGGGTGGCTAAATCACGATGCACATCCCTATCAACATCTTCATTCTCTCTCTCCCTCCACTCAATCACCATCCTGCAAAGGAAAAGGGATTTTTTGAGATTCCATACTTAAAAAAACAACAACTGCAGCACTCTATGTGGTTCATAGTGTTGACAAAAGAGTGGCTACGCAGGAAGGCTTCACTTTTCCTGCGCGTACCCAGCGCTATACACATCACGATGACCTATCACCTGCATGGGCCAACTAATATAATTTCCTTGGAAAAAAACTAAAAAAATACGCCATTAAAACTTGAAATGAAAACCATGAGTTGAAAGAGGATGGAGAGAGGAATTAACTTGTGCAGGAAGTTGTCGACTTCATGGCCTCTAGCTCCTAGAATATGCCTTTCAAGTTTGAGGGTCCAAAGAGCTCCAAAAGCACTATGAGAGGTAAAAAACCAAATGGTATGGTAAATAGTGAATTTTTTACTATTTATTTTAAAAAAATTACCCACTATCCTATATTTTAGACTCTTTATTTATTATTTACAACTATTTTGGACTAATATGGTTGTGCAAGGTCCTTTTTTAATGCAATTTCACCGAGCTTTAGTGGATTTTGACCATTTCTTAGTTTTTTCACACCTATGGCAGGTACAAACTTTAACTAGCATGTAGGATAGGATCATGTTCCATTTTCATTGTTGCATTGTCCTATGACCATGTCACATTAACCATATGAACAAACCCACTTCTTAATGACACTAGACCTTCATGTTGCTTCTAGAAGTGTCATTATGTATGTGATAGAGCTTTCCCAACCCTGGGTACCTTAGTTATAATTTGGTTTTCAATTTGGTGCCCATGCTAAGAATCCTCCTAAGGTATGGGAGTCCCTTGTAGTCCTTCCATGACTTTGAATGGAAAATTCATATTCCTTCTTATCTTTTATGTTGGATTTCTCCCTTAAGGACTCTCATTTTATATCAAGTTGTAAATGCATTGCATGCATCTGCTTGCCTTATTGAGCTTAATGATGGCTCTCTGCTTCAGTTTTATAATCCATATTGGTCAATATTGTCTCAATTCTATCCAAGCAGAGCTTATTATTGATCCTTTGCAGCTTGATCACCCCTAACTAGAGCGGAAACATTCCTCTGAGTGTCCTTATCTTGCATCGAGCATAGATATGTTCCACTGCTTGGAACTAGACTACTTAACCAAGATACGTGTTTCCTCTTTGTTGTACTATAAGCACATTTTATTCTTTTTCAAGTTTTATAATATGAAAAAGACCAAAAAATAAAATAAAAAACATAAAGAGACAGATGGGAAATTATATTAATTTATGTTTGCAGTTGTCATGTCTCCTTTGAATAAAGAACAGTTTATGAGTCCATCCATCATGGGTTGGATTTCTAGTATGAACTTAGGATTTATACTCATTGTTTATATCTTTCTCCACCAACTGGTTAAGCTTACAGTCCCTATGGAACCTCTGTTAGTGCCTCCTATGTCACAGAGTTGTCCCAGTTTTCACATTTGAGTATATGCTTCCTAAGTGTCTCCATCTGCTTCTTTATCTTGTTCGAAGGAACTATTTAGCTCGAGTCGGCCATTCCTCAGATATCTTACCTTTTCATGTCAGATACTCCCTGTACATTATAGAGTTGTTGTCCTATTTATCACCATGGGCCTAATTTCATTATTGGTAGGTGACCTTAAACTCAACAGATGACATCTCATCATTGGTCATTGACTGAGCAGTTTCCCTTGTGTTCGACGACAATACATATATTCACACATTGAGATTCATGTAGTGTATTGGATCCATTATACCCTATTTGTGGTTTCCTCACCTATGTCAGTAGTATTCATCATTGGATATTTTTCAAAGGGTCTCTTTCGCATGCTACTTGCAACCGGTATGTGTGAGAAACACACATGGTTATTGGTTTATGCACATCCTATTCGTATGAGTTCTTCCAAATCATCCAGCCTTGTTTTTTAGCTTGTGTTGGTTGATGGGGGATGCACTAATTCCCTCCTTCCAATGGATTCCTTTCTATCTACCTCATATCAATTATTCTGGAATTGGGATCTAGAGTCGGTTGAGTTTCTTGAGACTTGCAATCATTAGTGGCATGTTATATCACCATCAACGGATTGGGAATACATCAATGTCCTCTTATCAATGGATCCTTCAAGTGTTCGACCTCATCATCTCTATTCGCACTTGTTGAATGCACTCGATACCTTGACACCCATTTTCCTCAATGGTGGGTTGTCTCGTGTCTGTTAACGGTATACATTAATGACCAGTAATCAAATGATGTTTCATAATGTTTGACCTCAACACCTTTATTCACGTGATGAGACATGTACCATCAGTGGTTTGTGTAGAAGACCTCTTATTATGGTTGCATTCCATATATACTACTACCTTGATCGTGAAAATACCTATGGGATTTTAGTTCTCATACCATAGAAGTGTACCTTATCATGTACCAGATGTATTCATTCAATATGGAGACTAGACTCCACTATGTATATGTATGTGGTTATGACCACTTATTGGACTGCTATATAAATTACAGATCTGCAGTCATTTATATAGAGTCATTGTTGTATTATGCTGACGAGTGGTTAGTTCTTCTTGTTGGGTCTTTACTACTCCATTTTTGGGATTGTTATAATGTATTTTTTCCTTCGTGTACCCCTATGACCTCAGACTTTAGGGGGAATCTGTTATAGCGTGATTTGCCACACCTTACGCATCATGCCTTGATGGTCTTCTCTTGTCCCTATGCAGACTCAATATACCCCCTTGCTTAGTATAGCCCTAATGCTTCATTTTAAACTTAAAAAGGAGAATTTTGAAGGTACACACAGGTTAACAACTATGCATCTCGCTTATATGCATCTTGCACCATTACAGCCCACGCACATTGGGTTTTGTGCTCAAAAACAATATTTGGAGTTTTCCTCATCAAGTTACAAATAACTTGATCTTTAGTCTTCCATATTCCTAGAAACGCTCTGATTTTACCCTCCATTTTCCATTTAAGGGCTATATATTGAGTCATTGTGAAGCATTGGAGGAGGAAAAATGTTGAGAGTAGGAAATTATAGCTAAATTTTTCCCCATTACCGTATACTTGAGTCTGCATCCATTTATTGTTGTTGATAGAACTCTTTATGTTCATCTCCCAAGCTTTCCATTGTCTTTGTGAGCTTTTATTGCTATGGAGGAATGAGGTGGTGGAGGCCCAAGTAAATATCCATTTCTCATCCAATTTCATGTGCGAATGTTTATATTTATATCCATGGGTATATTTTATTTATACATGTTAAAATAGATTATGCTAGTTTGAAAGCTAACCTTTAATATATTTTATATGCTTGGATATATATTTGTTGTTGAGGATGAATTTTAGGGAACAAGCATTTGATCGCAAGCTCAACGGTGATCTTCTTCAAACATCAGGTTGAGGCACGGACTCTATCCCTTTAGTTTTTATCTCCTTTCATTTATCTAGCATATTTGAGAATGGATTTGATTTATGGTGTCATATTGTTTATTATGGTTCACCCCAAGCCATAGGAAGATTCTCTCTATAACACTCAACATTGAGATGTCATCTTGGAAGATCGCATCTCTCAAACATAAATCACTGCAATCAGAATATAGTCTCAACCCTCAAAAGTTCACAGCAAGAGAGGTCACTCACATATGGAAGTCACAACTCTCAAAACACAAAATATTATTATGGCTTCAAATATTGCTTCAATCATTCAATGTTGTGGAATGCACAGACTCCTCACAGCTTTCTCACATAATATATAATAGAACACAGTCACAAAAAAAATTGTGTATAGAAAGTAAAAGGAGTCTCTATATGGAGAGGATACAACAGCTAAGTGGAAGCACGATGGGTAGAAATGGAACGTTGAAAAGAGAGAGTGCAACCACAAATTAGGATTAGGTATAGCAGTCGTCTAAGCAATACTTCAATTTTCTGGCAAAGAAGAGTAAAAAATGTGCAGCTAATTAATGGAGTAATTAATAATGTAGCAACCAACTAACCATTTCATACCTAATACCTCAACACGGGTATGGAAGAGAGTAACACAAATAACTGAATGCATGCAGGATAGAAGGAGAAACATTCAGAGGCAAACTAGTTATTTGAAGGCAACTTGAAGCAAATTTGGAAGAGGGAAGAACTGAGGTCTGGTAGGAAGAATTCCAGTACTGAAATGTAGCCAGGAGTTATGCAGGTGGCTCTGATACCAATTTCAAATAGATAACTCCTGAATTAATTTATTCCAATGCCAAAGCATTGATTTATACATTACATATGGTGGTTGAGATTCATCTTCCAACTAACCTTTTCATCTTCCTATGTGACTATTCATTTTCCTTTATTTATTTACATAATTGCAATTTGTGTTGAACCATAATCACAAGAATTAGGTTTCAAACAAAAAAAACTCTAGACTTCGCACTAGATGTAGAGATGTAGGAACGGAATAAAGAAATTGTGCACTCCACACAAAATGCCTAAACGTGGGAATATGGAGACTCAACCATGGTGGCAAATGGCAACAAGACTCTCCATATGTTTCATTCTGCATGCATATGGAAGAAATACAAACAATGAAAATAAACTTGGAGACTAGACTCTACACTTTGCATTTGAAGCATGATTTAGGAATTCATGCACATAATAAACAAGATTTTGAAAGAAAGCTTATACTCAAAATACTTAGTAAAAAGAGGAAGCAAAAGAATAAAATTAACAAAGTTCGTGAGATCACTTTAATGGCTTGCGTAATAAAGAATTTTATAACTTTTTTGTAATTTTACCTCCTTTGAATATTATAATAATAACAATAGTAATAATAGTAATAGTAATAATAAAACTATCAAAGAAAAAGATGTAAACCCGATATACCTGTAATTTTAGATATGACAAATACCCTAATTTTGCATTTTGACAAAACCACTTGAAATTTATGGATTTTCCTTTCATCACCATATGAACCCATCCTTGTATGGTACTTTCCAAAAATAGAAACCTTAAAAAAATTCAAACCATCATCACCAAAAGTAGTAGACATGTACCCTTCTAAAAAAAGTATCCTAAAAGCTAATTGCCTTTTCCAAAATAGTAATTTGTTGAAATAAACTTTCCAAAAATAACAAATTTGCAGCAACAACAACAACCCAAAAAAGTGGAAAACCTAAAAATGGGCACTTAAACTTGTAACCAACTACTAAAAATGACAAGGTAAACCACAAATCATCAATTCCCTATCTTATGGACTTGTTTATTTCAATGAGGATTAGAGAGAGCGCACATAGAGATAAATAGACTATAAAAAAAATTGTAAATTGTGCACCTTAAGCATTAAAAATGGAAAACTTGTGCACTATAAACTTTCCAAAAATAATAAATTTGCAGCAACAACAACAACCCAAAAAAGTGGAAAACCTAAAAATAGGCACTTAAACTTGTAACCAACTACTAAAAATGACAAGGTAAGCCACAAATCATCAAGTCCCTATCTTATGGAATAGTTTATTTCAATGGGGATTAGAGAGAGCACATAGAGATAAATAGACTATAAAAAAAAAAATTGTAAATTGTGCACTTGGCGATCATTATGAGTGATAGTAGGTGTGAATACGAGATAATAAGGTAGTATAAAGTTTACAACTCTAAACAAATCACACCAACAAATATACACAAACGAACCAAACGCTAAAGCAAAAACTAACGTTGTTAATCGTTTGAACCTAGTGATTGATAAATCCACTATGTTGCTGCCCCGAGTATAGAGGCATATATCATTCTAGGTATTGTACATTTTAGATCATATTTTTATCATAATAACCAACCAAACGCATCTCTGGTGGGTGGAAGTATTACCTTCAGGTTTTCACAGATTTTATACTTACCAACCAACCTACAGCTTCGAAGACCACATAGTTCATTGAGCCGAGAGGCTCTCTACAGCCCAGTATGGGGAAGATCTTGTAACGTTACGTAACGTTATGTAACGTTACATAACACTTAACGTTAAGTAACATTATTTTTATTAATAAAAAAATAGATTTTTTAATTATAAAACAAAATAAATGTTGACGAGAAAAACAACTTAATATGGGGGAGATGTTGTAATCTTCCTACCTAACAAAACAATAAAAAAGTAAAAAATAACAAAACAATAAAAAAGTAAAAATTTAATTATGCCAAAATAAATGTGGATCATAAAAAAAACACAATATGGGGGCAGATGTTGTAATGTTTATACCTACCAAAATAATAAAAAAATAAAAATTGAATTATTTGCAAAAAAACGTTGGTCTTTTAAACAACCCATGGTTTTATTGTAAATGGTTTAAGAGGACCAAGCACATGGTTTTAAAACCATGTGCAAGGCCTCCTAAAAAACCCATGGTTTTATTCTACATGGTTTAGGAGGGCCTTGCAAATGGTTTTAAGACCATGTGCAAGGCCTCCTAAACAACCCATGGTTTTAGGAGGGCCGTGCATATGGTTTTAAAACCATTTATGGGGAGATGTTGTAATGTTCCTTCCTAACAAAATAAAAAATAATATCAAATATTATATGTTGACTATAAATAATATTAAATACTAATAATAAATATATTATATGTTGATCTTAGATAAAAAGATGTGTCTTTTGGTTTGAATCAAATCAATGGTATATATAGGACACACCAAAGTTGATAGCTCATTGAGTGTAATACCTAAGAAGAGGTTTGCACCTAGAGAGATTTGATCCCTCTCGGCCCTTGATAGAGCCTAGGATTTGGATCTACGCTGGTTTAATATCAATGAATCTAAGAGACAAGTTTTGGATATTGGAACAAAGAATGAATGAAGGCCAACGTAATTTCCTAATTCAAGAAGTACGAAGTAAGTTGTTCGCAACCTTTGTTACATCTGGAAAACAATTGCATAAATATTTAAAACAAATTTATGCATGGTTTACAGTCATACAAAAAAGGGTGGAATTTATACACAAAAGTCATAGAAATGAGGTAAATAGATATGGCAAAATATTACACAAATATTTTAAACAAACTTATCCATGGCTTATAGTAACACAAATAAGGTGATATTTATACACAAAATTCATAGAAATGAGGTGAAATTTATATATGAAAGTCATAGAAATTAGCTGAAATTTACATACAAGTTGAGTATAGAAGCGTTGGTCAGAGAGGTATCACAAAAATTGGATTATTACATCAAAATGTATTATCTATGTATTTTATTTTATGGATTCGTACGTTTCCTAGGCATGAACCTAAAATAATCATAGAAACTTGACCTCAAACAAATGAATGCTACAGAATAAGAAGATTATTTTGATTAGCGTGCACCGTAAATGTACCTTGTAATGCTACAGAATAAGAAGATTATTTTGATTCACGTGCACTGTAAATGTACCTGGTCTAAACTTTTTAACTTTTCTGGCCGAAATTTGGTTGTTTTTTTTTCTTGAATTCAAATGTTTATGCAATTTAAATGGTTTTTTTAGTGCAGAAACAGATTCAATACTGTCATAAACCTTTAAGGCAACCAAAAAATACAACTTTAATTGTTATATAGTAATGTGTCATTTTAATTTTATGAAATTTTAGTCTAAAAAGATTATAGGTGTATGATAGAGTGTTACTATCATACACTCTATCAGTGAAGTGGAAAGCAAAGGGACATACTATCAAATTATTTTATTTGAAGATGGGAAATAAATATACGGTGGCTAGATAATTGTTTTATGTAGGTTTCAAAAAGAGAGAAGAAATTAGATCAAGTTAAAGATAGGATGTGGATGCCTATCATGTTATTTCTTTATGAAGTCTGGATGGCAGAGTAATAACAATCAAAATAATTAACTAAGATGCAAATATTAAACACATTACAAGAGAGACACAAACATAACGTGGTTCACCCAAGATGGGCTACGTCCACACTGAATTTGACAGCCCTTTATTATTATACCATCCAGCAAAATGAAGGGATACAACCTACAGCAACCCGGCTACACTTCCTTTTCACACTTTCAAAGACTACAGTCTCTCTCACACAATCACATAGATTGTTTTACAATGTTACAATACAAAACACAATTGTATTATAATGCTTTCTTTTTATAAGAGAATTACCATGGGAAAATACTACGGGTCACCCAATATCATGGGTTTGCAAACTGTTAGGCAACAAAGATCCCAAAAAATTCTTTCAGAGGTGCTGCCCCCACACCCCCAGCTAAGATGAGTGTACAGTAAAAATGGAGTACAAACACAACTGAACAATAACTTCTCTAAATCTAAAATATCAAAATCCACAACCAACATTCACTAAAAATAATTCTTCCACTGAAAAAGTCACAGAATACAAGAAGAGTATAAACTGTTCTCGGCCTTGTGAATTCTAGAGTTTTGTTATAATCGATTAGATCATATTATTACTGATAATTTAAATATGGCTGCAATGCTGAGATGGAGCGCTATTAATGGGTTAGCATTTATTGTCTTGGATGGTTTTCTAGAAGCTAGCTTTGTGCAAGTTTTATGCACTGAAAAGGCATAAAAAATGCAAAGAAAAAGATTCACTGGTTATTAATAATTGAAGTGAAAATGCTTTATAAAAAATGCAAAGAAAAAGATTCAATGGTTATTAATAATTGAAGTGAAAATGCTTTAATGTTTCCAAACTACAACACCACTACTATTGATAACATGTCTGCGTGATTCTTGCAAATTTTGCCTTAGATCTTCAATCCCGAAACTGACTATGCACATGTAATTAACACATGGTCCAAGTTATCGTTTACCTTAATTATATCTCTTATCTTATTTAGTTTTGACTTTGAATGAAGGTCTTGGAAAAAGACCAAAAATTGGTGGTCGAAGCAAACTTGCTCAGGCCATCACGGGGCATATGCCACTGGCTTCCAATTCAAGCATAAAAAAAGCTAGCTCCAACTCTGTCCCAATTTACAATGACGGTTTTCCTCTTCGACCAACAAATAGGAGTAGATCAGGTTCACTTGGTAGCTATGAGCAGTGGATAAGATTAAGATAAATTATTTATTTAATTTATTGATTAATTAATTAAAAACAATAACAAATACAAAGCACTTGAATAGAAAAAAATCGAGAGGCAAAGTCATGGATATAGGAATTTTGGGTCCAACATGTATCATATGCATGGTACACACATGGAAAAATGAAAAAAAATAAGATGGGGTCTTGTGTGCATGCATGGATACATAGTTGCAGGACCTAACAACAAATGGAAAAATGAAAAAACAAGGCCAGCAAACATGGTAAATTGAAACCGTTAAGTTTATGATCCAGAAATTTGGTATAACTTAATACTCCTAAAATATGCCATTGCTACGAAAAGAGGCCAAATAAGACCTCCAAAACCGTGAAAATATGCCATTGCTACAAAAAGAGGCCAAATAAGACCTCCAAAACCGTGATTGGCATAAACAATAAACACCCAAAAAAACTTAGGATTTGTTGCATTGTAGAATGGGAAAAGTTAATCCAATTCTCCTAAATTGATCCCAAGAGTCCCTATTACTTGGCAAGGACTAATCAGCTTTTAAGAATGAAAACTTGAACAATAAATACACTCATAGAAGTGATGGATTTAACCCTCAAATTTACATCAACAAATTAAGTGAACATTATTTAAAATAGAGGGTTAAGTACCTCCTTGTCCTTAATATAGGTGATAAGTTACTTAAGTGGGTTTTTATATTTATTCCACATTTTATTTTTGTGTGTGAAATGGTCTTGTTAATTTTGAAACTACCATATTGAGCCCATCTTTATTCATTAATGGTATGGATTGTTTGTCTTTTTCTTATAGGGATTTATGTTTGAAGAGTATTAAAAGCTTCTTGTCTTTAAAGATAAAAAGACGTGGTTGGTATTTAACAGTGAATCTTAATGTTCATCCCTTATATTTTCTTCTTTTAATCTACTTATGTTAACGGTTTTTTTCTTATTGGATATTATATAGTTGGAAACTAAATGGTGTTATATTTTTTAAAGTTTTATGCCAAAAACAAAAGGATCACTGAAAGAATGACAAGCACAATAGCACAAAGAGAACACAAAGATTTATTTTGGGAAACCCTTGTGGGGGAGAAAACCCAGCAAAAAATCCTCGATATAGACTTCAACCAAGTACAATGTAAGACCCTAAGAATAAGACTAGTTGCTTCATCTCTCTCAGATGAACTACTCCTCTCTCTAGCGAACTTGCTTTAGTGTTGAGTGTGTCGAAATGAGGGAGGCGCCTCACCTATTTATATTCATCAAGTGAGTGACCAAATGACCTAACGAGGCCAACTTTTCTCTCCAACCAAGGATGACTTTCCTAGGGAGACTCAAAACAACATTTAAATAATACTTTTGCAATTACTATTGACCCAACTTACAACATAGGTTTCACCTCAATACTTTTACATGACCAAGTATATCGATGACATCTCTGAAAAGAGGAATAATAATAATAAAATAAAAGTACAATAGAAGATATTCCGAAGTTACATTTCTTTAACACTCCCTCTTAACAAGGAATGTATTCTACAACAACAACAACAATTGTACAACTGACTGGTGAATCTATATGTCATAGGGATTTTTGGAACAACAACATCGTGTGACTTGAACATCAGCATCAGCATGAAACATCATCATAGAGTATAGTCATGGACCATCATCATCATCATCGACATGGAACATCATCATCACAAAACATCATCATCATGGAACATCATCATCACGGATCATCATCGTGGAACATGATCATCAGCAGCATGAGAATGCAGGAACATCATCATCAACATGTAAATGTTGGAACATCATCGACATCATTAGCATGTAGATGTTGGAACATCATTTGCATGTCAATGTTGGAACATCATCAGCAACAGCATGAGAATGATGGAACATCATCGTCATCATCATGAGAACGTTGAAACATCCTCATCATATGAAGTGGCACTATGGTGGGCACTCTGGTATATCAAACAAGATTTGTCTAACTTACTAATCCTTTTGGACCAACTAAGCCTAATTAGACATACCAATCTACCTAAGGACCAAATAGGACTTGTCTAAGTTATTAATCCTTTCATACCAACCAAGCCTACTCAGACATACCAATCCCCCTAATATCAACTAGGCCTTGTCAGCGTTGACATACCAATCCCATTGGGATCAACTGGGCCTTATCAGGCTGACATACCAATCCTATACTAAGATGCCACACCACTTCTACAGGAAACCACATCATCATCGTCACTTCCTCTTACGAGAGGGGTCCTTTCGGACTACACCAAGCATGTCTCAAAAGTATTCAAACTTTATACGAGATAGAGGCTTATTCAACACATTAGTAACTTATTCCTCTGTAGTAACATACTAGAACTATACATCTCACCTCTGCACCATATCTCGTATGTACTAATACTCGATTTCTATATGGTTTGATTTTTCATGAAACACCGAGTTTTTTGAAATATTGATGCAACTCCGGTTATCGTAGTAGATATTAGTCACATCCATCTCGGTATCGAACAATCATGTCAACAACTTGCAAAGCCACATTGCTTCATTATAGGTTGAACATGTTGCAATATAATCAGCCTCTACTATAGGGTACATCCATGGAGCTGGGTTACACTTTTTGGCAAGGTGCTTTCACAAAAAACACAAAAACGTACCTCGATCAAGAAATTTTTAAACCCTCGATCGAGGTATTCTTAAAAATAAGATCGAGGTTTTGTTAAGCCCTCGATCGAGGTCCTCGATCGAGGGCTTAACAAAACCTCGATCTTAGTTTTAAGAATACCTCGATCTAGGTTTTAAGACCTCGATCTAGGTTTTAAAAAAACCTCGATCTAGGTTTTAAAAAAACCTCAATCTAGGTTTTAAGACCTCGATCTAGGTTTTAAAAAAACCTCGATCTAGGTTTTAAGACCTCGATCTAGGTTTTAAGAAAACCTCGATCGAGGTTTTAAGGCCGCGATCGAGGTCCTTGTGCAAAAATATTTATAAAAAGAGGTTTAAATGGTAGCTCGATCGAGCTTATTTAAAAACCTCGATTGAGCTTATTTAAAAACCTCGATCAAGGGATGTTAATACCTCCATCGAGTTAATACCTCAATCAAGCGCCTGAAAAACAAAGAATTAGCACTCTTACAAGAAAATCAATGTTTCTCTGTGTCTTATGGGGGTGTAAACCTTGCCATTCATGGCACACAACTGAGTGGAGTTCATACCGATAGATTCGTCACCGAATCCTCTATCCATTGAGATATCATGCATGCGTTTTGGCATTCATGTGGTTTTTTTTTTAATTAGTTCTAAAACTTACACTTAGAAAACCAGACAACAACTTTAAAGCAACTCAAAGAAAAATCCGCAGGATAAAATATACACATCCAAAAATTTCTTAAAAATGGGCAGCCCACACATCGATGTGTCCTCTTCGAAAGGGTATCTTTGGTTTTTCAATTTTTTAAACACTTTGAAATAAAGGTGGGATGGACACACATGTGTATAAAATGATGTTGAAATCAAATGTGGTCACTTTCGAAAAATAATAAATAATTGTATATTGCGAAATAAATTAACAAAAAAAATATGCATACCACGGTACATTTGGTGTAGATCATGCTCATATATTTTTTTTTTTTATTATTAATGTAAGATTGAATTATTGGGGATGGACATGAGCCACTTATTAACTTCTTCAAATTTTTAAGGTCACACAGTTCATTGAATGAAAATTTTCACACATTAAATGACATCGGAATATTTTTTTTTAAATATCATTGGGAATCCAACATAATATTCTACAATTTTTTTTTTACTGCAAGTCGAAATTCACATGGAATATATGCGTTTCGGGGGCTTCTATCTAGCACATGGGTAAAAAATCAGGTTTTCATCGCTAAATTTGGCCAAAAAGTGTTACCCGCCTTCATGGAATCAGCCTATACTGAAAGCAACACTGGTCTACTTTCTGCTAAGCCATGAGACCACACCTGATCCCAAACTGAAACAACACCCTGAAGTGCTCTTCCTATCTTGAGCATTTCCTTCCCAATATGAATTTGTATAACCGTGTAATATGATCTCACTATCAGCTGCATATCTAAGGCTACAATCCAATATACCCTTTAGGTACCTCATCACATGTTTTGTTGCAACTAAGTGAACATGTCGAGGCTCCACCATATATTGACTCAAGGTGTTCACAATAAAACACATACCTGGTTTTGTATTTGTCAGATACATAAGTGATCCAATAATATGTTTGTATAGTGGAACATCTATTGTTTTTGAGGAATCGTCATTTAAGAGTTTCAAGCTTGTCACCATTTGAGTATTCATTGATTTGCAATCCATCATCCCAAATCTCTTTAGGATCTCAACAACATATTTTCCTTGATTTAGGAAAATCTCATCTGGGAACTGCCATACTTCGAGACCTAGAAAATAATGCATCATACCAAGGTCTTTCATCTCGAATTCTACCACAATATTCTTCTTACATTCACTGTTGAGCTTCTCTTATCCTATCAAAAATAAATCATCCACATATAGCAATAATATCATAAACCCATCATCTAGAAACTTATAACAAAGGTTGGAATCTATTTTACTTTTGGTAAATCCCAAACTCATCAAGAAGTTATCAATACTTCCATACCACGCTTTGGGTGCTTTCTTCAACCCATACAATAATTTCTTCAATTTGCATACATGTGTCTTTCTATCATGTGTTTCAAAACCTTATGGTTGTTCAATGTATACCTCCTCTTCTATCACACCATTTAGAAAAATTGTATTTACGTCCATCTGGTGTAACTTTCATTTCATCTTGGCTGTAAAGGAAAGGATAGCTCTGAGTATAGTGTATCTTGCTACTAGTGTGAAGGTCTCTTCATAATCAATTCCTTCCTTTTGAGGGAACCCTTAGGCTAAAAATATTGCCTTGTATTAATATTTCCAGTTGTTGAATGCTTTGTCTTGAAGATCCACTTCAAGGAGACTATTGATTTATCTTTCGGTCTTGGCACCACATCCCAAACATCATTGTTTACGATAGACTAGTATTCATCGACCATGGCATACATCCATTCATTTTTCTTTGTTGCTTCTTCAAAATAGGTAGGTTCTTCATCAAAAGGTTGCACACCAAGTACACATAATTGGAGTATGGACCTGGTTTTTTGCATCCTTCTAGAGTACCATACTTTTCTGCATCTTGAATTATTTCACGATCCCAAGCTGATCTTCTTTTTCATGAGATCATCTAATGAGGTGACACAATATGTCTTTGAGGCTATGTCATGTCATGGTCTTCCAGTGTATGCTCTTCTTCAACATCTTGAGCTGGTAATATGTCAGTCTCTACAACTCTAGGAGCTTCATACTCTTCTTCATGATCCTCATATACATGGTTCTTTCTGGACTTGTTGAAAGCTGCATCCTTGTCAAATGTAACATCTATGTTGATCTCGATATCATGGTAACATGGGATGTAGACTCGGTAAGATTTTGATTGATCACTATAACCAACAAATATCCCATTCTTTCCTAAAGCATCTAACTTTGATCTTTTCTACTTGGGAACAAGTATGTACACAGGAAAACCAAGCAACTTCATGTGGTTGAGTTTGGACTTCTCACTGGTGAACATTTCTTTTGGAGTCTTGTTCCCAAGAGCACTGTTGGAGATTCTATTTTGTACATAAAATATTGTCTTAGTTGCTTCATCCCATAAGTGCATAAGTAGATCATTATCATGGATCATGGATTTTATTGCTTCCACGATTGATCTATTCTTTCTTTCTGCCATTCCATTCTATTGAGGATTATTTGGGGTGGTCAAATCCCTCTTAATCCCAGCTTCTTTATATAAATCCTTGAATTCATTTGAAGTGGATTCTGCTCCATTTTTTTATCTCAAGGTCTTGATCTTCTTTTTAGAGAGATTCTCTACAAGGGCCTCAAATTCTTTTAACTTTTCAAATGCCTCATCTTTACTCTTCAAGAATTAAATCCAAGTCTTGCGGGAATAGTCATCAATAAAGGAAACATAATAAACATACCCGCTTAAAGAAGTAGCCAACATCGTACCACATACATCTGAGTGAACTATGTCCAAGATCCCTTTTGCTTTACTTTGCTTCTTGGAAATGAGTTCTTGGTATTCTTTCCTTGTGCACATCTCTTGCAAACTCCTCTGTGATCAATATGGATCTCTAGTAAACATGTTACTACTTTTCTCACAATTGGAAATAATTTTTAATTTACATGAGCAAGTATTCTATGCCATAGCTCACATGGGATAATGGTACTAGCTGTCAAGGTTGAATCTGAATGTCTCTTTAATTTGTAGAGTCCTCCTTCAATTCCAATCACAATTGCATCATCTATTGTCTTTCCTTTTGGCCACATGAGGACGTCTCCATCTACAAAAGCGACTTTGAAACATTTATTATCTAAGGCTGAGATAGAAAGGAGATTTTTTTTCAAACTTGGGACATATAATACTTCCTTCATTTTCATGGACTTTCTGGAATTCAGCTTATAAGATGCTTCTCCTATTCCTTTGATGGTATATTGATAATCATCTCCAAGATTCACTTTGTATGGTGAGTCTTTCTGAATAAGACATGAGAGGGAGTCTTTGTAACCTGTCATATGTTTGGAGGCACCTTTGTCTACGATCAAAGTGTCACTTCCATGTGAGACTAAACCTGTGAGAGTTGAAATTAAGACATATTCTTCACTAGAGTCTTCGTCTTCATTGGCCTTCTCTTCAACTAGGTCATCATCTTTGACTACATGGGCATGAAACTTCTTGTTTACTTTCTTGAATTGTTCTTCTTTGGGGGGACAATTTCTTGCAATGCATCCCATCTTGTGACAGGTGAAACATTCAAAGGATGAGAAGTCCCTTTTGTTCCTTGTGTTCCTTTGAAATATTTGAGTTCTTCTGGGAGATTGATCGCAATCTTTTTTCTTGTTCTTTCCTTTCTTTGTATGGGATATCAAAGATTAATCTTCATCATCATTTAATTTTTCTTCTATGTTTTCTATCCTTCCTTAATCTTGAACGCATTATTCCCATAGTCTATTGAACTTGGTCTACTTTCTTCTAGCACATATTCCTCTATGAAATAGTCTCGTTCTCTTGGAAGACCATTCAAGGTGGTTATCACAATTTTTGCTTTTTTCACCATGTCACCAATAGCTTCCAACTATTCTTTGATCTGAGATACTCTTGTGAAGTATGACTGCATGGTCTCTTCCTTTTGTATCCTTACACCCTTGAGATGATTTCTCAAGGTCATTCTTTTGTTGATATTTTTTCCTTCAAATAGATTGGACAGTGCATTGAACATTTCCTTTGGAGTCTTATTTGAAGATACTTGAGGGATCAAATGATCCTTGATGGAATCAGCTATGACCCTCTTAGCCTTGACCATATCCTTCTTGTGCTTTTCTTTTGTTTCATCTTATTTTGGTTCTTGGACTTCATCTTTGATATAGCCTTCTAGGTCATGTTCTTCAAGGATGAGCATGATTATACTTTCATGCTCTGAAATTCTCATCTCCTTCAAGCTTTTCATCAAGATTGGTATTGTTTGTCATCTTTAATGAATAAGAACAGCAAATGGAAATATAGGAAGTAGAACTTACCAATAAGAACCCTGCTTCAAGAAGACTTAGGGTTTGACAAGAAAACCCTAATTTTTCAATTGTGGTCACTTGCAAATCTGATTGGAGGAAGATGTGCCTCCTCAAGGCGAGTTGACTAGTGTCCTCATTTTCCCAAATCTGTGGCCAGAACTGCAAAATACTTGAGGCCCTAGTTTTTCTGGAAATAGTGGTAGGTCAAAAATTGAAAATCCATAGAACTGAAAACTATTTCGACAAAAAGATGCACCATCCTAGGGCGAGTTAGTTGGTCCTTTTTAATTGATCTCTGGAGGGAGTTTCCCAAAATAGTAAACCCTAGCTTGTTGTATTGTTGGATAAGTTGATGCACAACGACATCTTTTAGGTTGGATCAGGGACCATGTTAGATTTTTTAAAGTTTTATGTCAAAAACAAAAGGATCACTAAAAGAATGACAAGCACGGTAGCACAAAGAGAAAACAATGATTTATCCTAGGAAACCCTAGTGGGGGAGAAAACCCAGCAAGACTTCCTCGATATATACTTCAACCAAGTATAGTGTAAGACCCCAAGAATAAGACTAGTTGCTTCATCTCTCTCAGATTAGTTGCTCCTCTTTTCTAGTGAACTTGCTTGAGAGTTGAGTGTGTCCAAATGAGGGAGGTGCCTCACCTATTTATACTCATCGAGTGACCTAATGACCCAACAGGGCCCACTTGTCTCTCGAACCAGGGTCAACTTGCCTAGGGAGACTCAAAACAACATTTAAATAATATTTTTGAGGATACTATTGACCCGAATTACAATGAGGGTTTTACCTCAATAATTTTACATGACCAAGTACATCAATGACATATCTGAGAGGAGAAATAATAATAATACAATAAAAGTACAATAGAATATCTTATGAAGTTACATTTCTTTAACAAATAGATGTTAATCCGTATTCTTTTTATTTTCCCACATGAAATTAGAGCATATTCTTTAGCCAAAAAACTCACTTCACCATTAAGAAAGTAATGCTGTAGCAAATACCTCTTTAACCAACAAAGAACCTTATTAGGTTTCATGTTAGGTTGCCATCAACAAAGACAGCATTACTTATATTAAAGAGAACTTAAACCATATAAGTGTGTTCCATATCCTCCTCTAGAATCATTTTTCTTATTCATTCATAAATTTTATGAAATTTGCGTCTTGTTTTTAGATTTATTGGAAAACAAAAAAGACCAAAGAGTTTATATTGTGACTAGTTTAACATATTCAAAGAACTATATTCCTATTTTGAAGATGATCATTTTACTTTTTAACAATCATAATAATTTAAAGTCACCACCAAGTGAGACACCAATTGGTGTATGAGACCCCCTTGTTTATGGAACAAAGGACCCCACTCTATGCAGTGATTTAACTACTAAAGTCTACAAGGTGTACATACCCTACCCCCCTTCGGATTTGAACCTATATTTGTAATCTCCAATCATTGATTTTGTTTATAATGTTTGACAGTTATATTTTTAATCATAATTGGTCCATGTCCATATATCACAAAAATGTGATCCCATAAGGCCATCTAGCCTATTCAACATAACCACTATGAGCCCATAAGAGACCAAGATATCCAAATAATGTGCAAATACAAATTTAAAAACATGTCATCAAAATAATCTTATATATGCACATATTTGTGTATCTATCATAGAATTATTAGTACCCAACACTCTTTATAAAAACAATGAACTCATAAAGAGAATTAACACCTCATAGAGCCCACAAACTCTAAATTAGATAATCACTTAGGAGAATACAAACACAAAGACCAACATTGCAATACATAAACAATGATATAGATAAAGCATTAATGTAACTATTTTAAATAGTCAACATATTTGTAATAGAGGTGTCCATATTGTAGTAACTTCGGAAAATATTTTGATGTATATTATCATTGTATATTGTTGTACCCCGTTGGGGTTGTGTGTTACCCCTTTACGGGATGTCATCATTGTGTATGGTCACTGAGGTAAACCCTCCATTGTAAGCCGAGGCAATAGTCCCCAGGTTAAATAAAGGAAAATGTATGTATGTGTATTAGATAGATCGGCCCCACAAGTAACCTGGGTGACCTAGTGATTGAGTTAACTAACTCAACAGAAGCCTTATTTGTTACACACTTCACTAACCTGGGTGACCTAGTGGTTGAGGTAACTAACTCAATGAAAGCCTCATTTGTTACACACTTCACTTGGTCTCTCATGTGCGCTGTAGGAGAGAGAGGAAAAGGAAGAGGAAGAGGAGGGACAGAGAGCTGCTGCAAAGATATTGTTCTTGGGTTATTTTATTTTGTCATCTTAACTTTGTGATGAAACTATTCTGAGGAAGTTTGCGAGGTTTTCTCCTTTATGGTTTCCCCGATAAAAATCTGTGTCTTGTGTATCTTATGTATCTTTAATGTATTGCTGTGCTTGTTATTCTTTCATATAAAGATCCTAAGTAAATTAACTTAGAAAAACTAACAATCCAAAGATTTAAACTATAAATATGTAGAAATCCACAACCTCATCTTTCTTTTTATGGAAAAAAATGTGTAAAATAAAATAAATCTACCATGTAGATATGCCAATGTAGTAATAGCTTTTATAAAAATATCACATTGATAACCACCAGCCAAATAGTGTAACAAAACATGAAACCGATATCAAAAGAAAGACCAAGGCATGGTTGTTAATAAATATCACATGATCATATTTAACTTTATAAAAAAACACTCACTAGGGATTCACTTGCACTCAAGTTTATACACTAAACATGAAACCGATATCAAAAGAAAGACCAAGGCATGGTTGTTAATAAATATCACATGATCATATTTAACTTTATAAAAAAACACTCACTAGGGATTCACTTGCACTCAAGTTTATTACAATTATAGTGTAAAGGCTTTTGAATAAATGGCGAATGTATTAGAGAAAATAATAACAAATGAAATCATATAGGTAATAGTTTCACTTGCACTCAAATTTATCACAATTATAGTGTAAAGGCTTTGAATAAATGGCAAATGTATTTGAGAAAATAATAACAAATGAAATCGTAAGTTATAATTGAACATTTTGGTTTGATAAAGTCATACATATAAATAATGTAATTGAAATTTGAATAAAAAATACAACATTTATGTGGTAATTTTTTTTAAATATTATCAAAACTAACATATTTTATAGCTTTTAAACCAATAATAATTTAATGGTAAATTATCAAATTATTTTTTTAATTAGAATGGAATATGTTATAGCTACCAAATTCAAACTAATCCTAACTTCAGCATGAAGAAGAAGATCGATCAGAAGAACAACCGACAACAATAAAAGTAGGGCAGCCATCCACAAAAGAAAAAATTTAAAAATAAACCTCAAGGGAAGTAGCATTAAAACTACAACAAACATTTGTAAGTACAATAAACAGAAGTTGTAAAGTAATCACTCTAAAAAGCCCGAGAATACTCAAAATTTGGGAGAATAAAGGAGGAAACAACACAAGGTAAATAATGCTCATAGTCTCTTAGAACTAAAGAGGATTGGGAAATAAGTACAAAAAGGAAGCATTGTGAGACTTAATTCAAACAGAAAAACCATCAATCCTTATGATCCAAGAGACTAAGTTTGAAGAAAATACCATGATGGAAAAGTAGCTCATCCAAGGCTGTAGGATCTAAGGGAGTTTTTGTAGGGATTTGCACTCTTTGGGATGACAATCCTTTGATCTTGTACATGTTCATCAGTAGCACCATTGGCTTCTAGTCACACGCTACAGAGAGAAATAGGTAAGAATATCAATTTATTCAATGTATATTCTCCCAATCAACACAAACAAGCTAAATTTATGGAAAACGTTAATAGAGAGAGGATATCAGTCAACATTTAAATAGCATAGTAGGGGGAGGTATCAACAAAGTCCTTAGCTCACAGGAGAAAAAAAGGAGGCAATATTGTAAGAAATCCATGCAGAGAGTTGATGGAGTATATCATATACGAATGGGACCTGATAGATATAGCTCCAAAAGGAAGGAAATATACCTGTATGAATCGAAGGTTTGGACTTGGACATATCTTTGCAAGATTAGACTGATTTTTAGTTCACAATGATATCATGTTAGATAACTTGCGAATACACTCCAATATAGTGTCGTATGAAGTCTCAGATCATAAAACAATCTCTTTAAGTTTCCTGGAGGACAGGAACAATGGGGCCATTCCATTCATATTCAACCCCTTATGGCTCCAAGAGGGGAAAGCCATGGAAATAACTGAAGAAACGTGGAGAGCACAGGTGAGGGGTTCTCCCTCCTATGTGTGGGAAGAGAAACTTCGAAGAACGAAAAAGAATATGAAGAGCTGGGAAAAGGAACATTACATACACCCAAGAATAAAGAGAGCATAAATAAAGGGGGAACTACACGAGTGTGGGGATATTATAAATCCACTTCATACTTAGGATAAAATATTTAATCAATTTTTTTAATTCCTACCTACTAGCCTAGATAGTTGGCATCCACTTGCACCACTTTGTCAACACTTGTCATATATACCCTCGGAGCGCCTTTATCCTGATTCTAGTTTGATCATGTCCACTTTATTGACAGATAGAATTAATTGCTACGCTTCTTGTAGATTATGTCTTTATTCTGCTTTATTCCAACTTTAAAGTGGATAAGGTAAAGCTAGTCAACTAGGAAACTGCTATTGTTTGTTGACAACCCATCTTCCATGATTTTCTCTCCAGATTCCACGATTAACATGTTTTTCCATCACTCATGCTTTAGCTAGTTCGTGAGGTCCTTGACAAAGTTGAAAAGTGCTTTAGCCACTTATGGGAGTTTATCATGTTTAGCAAGCCTGATTTATGAGCTAGCATGAGTTGTCTTCCACTTACTCAATTTTATTTTATAATGATGTATTACTATAGTAATAATAAAATCAATTTATTTTTTATCATCAATCAATAATTCATTCTTCACTTCTTCGTGTGATTCAGTCTCCTTATTATTCTCTATATTTTCCTTATGCATACTTGTGAAAATTATCTTGTAGCAAGATCTACCTCATGTGCTTCTTCTTTGCATCAAGACTTTATTTCTACATGGTATCAGAGCACAAGGTTGTTCAAGTTGAACAGAGTTGAGAAGCTATATGTTCTCTCTATCAGAGTGCATCCAGTCTCCTATTCCTCTCCGAAGAAGAGCTTGTTATTAAGCTTACAATATTTTCTCCTAGTTTTATTTGTGCAGGTTGCAAATAGTATCTTCTTGAGCGCATCAACATCTCAATATAAATTCTTATTCAGCTATGATCTTGACTCCCTTCAACTATCATGAATGGAAAGCCAAAATTGGCATTCTATTGCTCTGTAAGGGACTCTATCGAGTTTTTATGGCTTTAGAAAATGAACCAAATTTTGTTGTTGAGAAAGCTAAGTGGCATAATAGGTTGGATGAAGCCTATGGATTGTTTTGTCTCTCTATTTCCCCTAATCTACTCTTTCATCTAGATTGGTTGTCCAGTCCAAACCAAGTATGGACCAAACTTGAGTCTCTCTTTGGAGTACAAGACAAGATAAGAGCGCATCAGTTGGAGAATGTGTAATTCTTATTGAATCCAAATAGCTACGATTCTATTGAAGGTTTCTTAACTAAATTCAAGACATTTGTTCTATTGCTCAAGCATTGTAGGATTGAGAAGAAGGCAGATCAGTTGATTCTTTCTATTCTATCAAAATTAGGTCCTGAATACTCAATTTTTGTATCTACTTTTCATGCAACTAGGCTTGTTATTTCTAATTGGAAAATGCATTATTTGAGTACATTCTTTGATTTACTAACCAAGGAGCAAGCTAAATTGATCCAAATGAGTGCTCTTAGATTCTCCAAGGGAAAGGATTATGCTCTCATATTTCAAGGAAGCAAGAATACCAAATCCAGAGAGAAGCAAATTGTGAAAGAGAAGAAGTCAAAGTCAGATAATGAAGATGAAAGTTCGAAGCCTATTGTTGAAGGCTCAATGAAGAAAGTCAAGAAGAAAGGAAGTACATCCACGTGTTCTTATTGCAATAAGGGATTTCATCGTGTAAAATAAATGTTTCAAGAAGAAAATAGACATCATGTCTCAGCTTCTTGAGAAGCACAACATTGAAGTTCCAGATGAGCTAAAAAAGCCTGTTGATTCTTCAAAAGATTGTCATAGTGCGTAGTTCCAAGGTGACATAAATTATGCCTTGAGTGCCAGAGTTAAATCATTTCCTCATATCTATGATATAGATTTACTTTATGATATATCAAAATCAGAAATCTATGTTTCTTTCTTTGATAATCCATCTCCCAATACATGTGATTTTTCACTAGATCTTGACTTATCTTTAAGCAGAGCTTCTTCACTCCCTTCAAATGGTTATAATTCTGATTTAGAAGCATGTTTGCAGCTTGATCTACATGTCATGACACCATCCATACCATCTACCATACCTATGAATACTCCTAACAATATACAAACCCCAAGTCCACTAGTTGATTCATCATTGGTTTTTTATTCAGTGTTACTTATATCAAATGGTTTCAAGTCTTGTCTATTTTTTATTGGTTGGTTATACATGACCTTAGTCGTCATTGGACTTATTTCACACGTGTTTGGATCTGTTATAAACACTTATGGTTCAGATCTCAAGACCATCCAAAATTCATATTTTTACACTTGTCAATTTTATGCTCATTATTTTCCAAGTCTAACCCTATATCCTCATGGAGACGCTAAACCTTTGGTATTTGTTGTTCCATATAATAATATTTATGGTATATTAGATTTTTTTCAGCCTCATATCAAATATGGGAAGGTGCTACATCAGATTGGAAATATTTGTGATTCATATCACAATTTTACAGCTATACAAGGAACTGATTATGTAACTGATTGTCTTAATTTTTGTACTCTTTAAGAAGGAATATGCACAGATCTCTTTTCATTTTCAGATTGTGTTTGCGGATCAGCATATGACAACAGCGAGAAACATTCAAATAATGCTCCTACTTCATCAAATGATGAGATACAAGGAGTCTCTCCTCTTCCTTCTTGCAGATTCTACACTTTAGCACGTGATCATAGAGTTCACAATTTCTTCATTTAAGTCTTTCACCAGAAGCAGTTCATTCAGCGCATTCAAGTGAAAATAAAGACATAATTGAAGACATGTTTCAAATTTTGTGCCTTATCATTTCTTGAAGGAGAATTTTCCCCATGTGGTTTTGCCTCTTTCCTCGAATTTTCTGGACATGAATAATTGTAAAGGGTGACCATAGCCTTGTTATTGGGCCCTATATACACCTATATGCATACATATTCATCTGATTATTTCAGACATATCATCATAAAGTCGGACTTAAAGGGGGGGGTGGAGATATTATAAACCCACTTCATACTTGGGATAAAATATTTAATCATTCTTTATTAAATTCCTACCTAGTAGCCTAGATAGTTGGTATCCACTTGCACCACTTGGTCAACACTTGTCATATATACCCCAAGAGTGTCTTTATCCTGATTCTAGTTTGATCATGTCAACTTTATTGACTACCAAAATTAGTAACTGCACATTCCTGCAGATTCTGTCTTTATTATGCTATATTTCAGCTTTTCAGTGGATAAGGTCAAGCTAGTCAACTATGAAACTGTTATCTTTTGTTGTCAACCCATCCTCCATGATTTTCTTCCGAGATTCCAGGATTAGCATGTTTTTTCATCACTCGTGACAACTCACTCATGCTTTAGCTAATTGTGAGGTCCTTGACAGAGTTGGAAAGTGCTTTAGCCACCTATGGGGATTTATCATATTTAGTAAGCCTGATTTATGAGCTAGCAGATGAAAAAGGAAAGGGGAATCTTGATTAAACGTACTCCTTGACCTTAACGTAATACTCGAGTTCAATGGCAGAGATAGCTTGGACGGTGGCAGGTAGTAAGATTGATGCCAGGTGGATGTAGTGCTTTAATGGTTGTGGCAGTGCTTGGCATTACGCTCCGAATAGGTGTTTTGTGAGCTGATTAGGGTTGTTTTTGAAGAAGTTTGTGGGGTTTATTGGCTGCCACGGTTCTCTAAGCAATGGAAAATCCGGAGGTGGTTGATTATTCCAGTGACAGGCTGGACAGCATTGACATCTGGGCGGTGCCAGGTGGAGGGTCGCTGGAGCATATGGCGGTCATCCCTAGGATGGGTCAGGATGAACAGGATCCGGTTAGTTTTAAGCCGTTGGGGCTGGAAGACTATACCTCCCCTTCAGCATTCTTAGTTTCTTCACCAGTGGAACATGTTTCGGCAGTTTCTCTTGTGGATCCCTTGTCCCTGTGGTCTGAGGGTTTGTTGGGGCCCTCGAGCTGGACAGAAGCGGGGGTTTCATTGTCCCAGAATTTAGGGTTATTGCCGTCAGCTTTTCAGGGAGGGTTTGTGGCTAATGAAGGCCGTGTTCAAGCGTCTTTAGGTGGGGTGGTTGGTCAGGTTTTGCCGGGTCAAGGTTCAAGCAGTGATAATTCGGAGGAGGATTGGAGGGTGTTGTTGGATGCTGCGGAGCATCGTGGGTTTGGCTCCCCCAGAAGGGATCTCTCGGATGGTTGTCTAGGGGACTCGGGTGAATCGGCAGGGAAACAGGCTGGGGTTCATGGTACTTCTAAGAGTCGTCGAAAGAACTGGATCAAAAAGAAGCTAGTTCGGAATTATGCGGTGGGCGAAGATTTAGCTTGGGACAACGTGGTGAAGATGGCGAAGTGTACTCTGGTCGAGAGGGTTATGGGGCGCAATTTTGCTAAAAAGACCGTTCAGGATTGGGCTGCGGCTTCATGGGGCAATCAATTTGGTTATGCTCCGGAGATAGAGATGTTGAATAGAGGTTGGTTTGCCATCAATCTGAAGAAGGAGGAGGACTTTCGATGGATTCAAACCAAATGCTGGCATATTGACCACTCACCTGTCCTCTTGAAACCATGGAACCCTCTTTTTGATGCCAGCGGAGAGAGGGTGAACGTAATCCCTATTTGGGTGAGATTACCAGCGCTTCCCCTCCATTTCTGGGATTTGTATCATTTCCGGAGGATTGGTGATATTCTTGGAACCTTTCTGGAGGTGGATCTTTCCTTCCTTGAAACTAAGGAGAAAAAGGTAGCTCGAATTCTGGTGAACATAAATATCAGGGAGGGTTTGGCAGAATCAATTATCTTGGAATGGGGACCGGTGCCTATTCCACAAGTATTGGATTACGAGAATGTCCATTTTCGATGTAGACGATGCCATGTCTATGGGCACCCGACGGTGACATGCAAGATGCAGGTGCGGTCTCACATTGGTAGTAGGAAGAAAGGTGATTGGGTTGCACGTGACAGACCCTCTGAGAAGCCTCGTGTGGTATTTGGTTCTGCACAGTCCTCTGCAGACGATTTGGACAGTGATCTGCCTATTGAAGACTTTATTTTTCTTGTTCCTGGGGTGGATGAAGGGACTCTTGATCAGCCAACTCA
Source organism: Pseudotsuga menziesii (assembly GCA_001517045.1). NCBI lineage: Eukaryota > Viridiplantae > Streptophyta > Pinopsida > Pinales > Pinaceae > Pseudotsuga > Pseudotsuga menziesii. The sequence goes on along the minus strand of LPNX010996631.1, from coordinate 164,370 downwards.
GGCTTCAATTCCGGTAGATGACACGGCTACTGGGGATCCCTCTGGTCCGGGTAACCCTGCCTTACCTCTGTTATCTAATGTTAATCTGTTCTTGAATAATGTTTCCTTTCTTGGTTTTGATTGGATTGATGGTTTGAGGAAGCTTTCACTCTCGAGGCAGAATGGCTCCCCCTTGCCCTTTGTATCAGCCGAGGTTTTTCCGGGTTTGGGTTCTCAAACTGTTGCTACCATTTCTGAGTTTGATCCAATCCAACCTTTTACATTGGAAGCACCCCCGTCTGCTGTTGTGGATCCTGGTCCTGATTTTTGTCCTGAGGAGTCCTGTCCTTCCCCTCCAGACTCTACGGATTCGGGTTCTTTTTTAAGATCCTGTCACAAACCCGTTTCAGGGCTGGGTAAGAGTTCCTTGAATGCGAGAAGAGGTCGAGGTAGGAAGACAAATCTTTTCAAGGCCCAGTCCAGAGCCAAGGAGGATCTTTTGGGAGGAAAACAAGTTTCGATTGAAAAGACCCTTAGAGCGGATATGGCCAAGAAGAAAGGTCGATTATGAAGCTCTTGTCTTTCAACTGTCGGGGGCTGGCTGGGCCTGGAAAGAAATCAGCCTTCATCAGGGTGCTTACTCTTGAACATCCGGATGTGATTTTGCTACAAGAGACTTTAGGAGTAGGAGAGGTGATTCAGGGGAGGTTGGAAAGCTTGATACCTGGGTGGTCTTTTGTGACTTTGGATGCAAAAGGCCGCTCAGGGGGACAGGCGGTGGGTTGGAGAAATAGAAGTGTGAAGATGATTAACTCATGGGGATCATAGGCAGTGCTGGGTGTTGAGGTTTTTTCTGAAGAATTGGGGATTTCTCTATCAGTGATTAATATCTATGGTCCTTATCTTAACATAGCTTATTTTTGGGATACACTGCTACAAAATCCGCTGGTTAATGGTGATTCGGTAGCGCTGGGTGGAGATTTTAATTTCTCACTAGGGCATAATGAGGTTTGGGGTCCTCATGCTCAGGTGGATTCCTTGGCTGGTTTTTTTGTGCAGAAATTGATGGAGAAGGGCTTGCTGGATATTGAGCCTGTAAAAATAAAACCGACTTGGAGAAATAATCGTTGTGGGGATGCTAGGGTAGCTAAAAGACTGGATTGATTCTTGGCAGCAGAGCAGTTGGTGGACAGTTTTTTCTTGGTAAGACAATGGGTGGGCAGTGGGGGTCATTCCGACCACTTCCCTATCTTCTTTGAAATCAAGAAGGGGCCCATCAATCCTCCGAGCCCTTTAAAATTCAATAAAAGTTGGCTTCAGGATGAGACCTTCAAAAATCTTTTTCTATCTCATTGGAACCTTATTGGGAGGGAAAATGACAGATCGGTTGCTTTACAATTTGCAGACAATATTAAACGCCTTAAGGTGTTTATTAAGGAGTGGACAGTAGCGAAGAGAAACAGAGATGAGGCTGAGCTGAAGACTATTGAAGCAGATCTTCTACTGATCTATGAAGGAGAAGGAGGTGGGTTTTTATCACATGAGTCTAAAGAGGTTTTGTCAAGGTTGGAGGGCAGGCGCAATACTCTATTATTGGAAAAAGAGGAAGCGTGGAGACTTAAAAGTCGAGCGATTTGGTTGGAGAGTGGAGATGATAACACAAAAAAATTTCATGCCTATGCCAGAGGAAGGAAGGTGGCAAATACCATATGGAGTCTACAGGATGAGGAGGGTACTTCATATGTTTCTTTTGAAGAAAAGGCCAGATGTGGGGTGAATCATTTTCAACATTTGTTCAAAGCTCCACCTCAGGCCACAATTGAAGAGGTTATTAAACTGGCACAGATGTTCCCTTGTTTCGGGGATGAGGAGGGCAATAGGGACCTTATGAAGGCAGTTACGGAGGATGAACTTAAGGTGGTTATCGGCAGTTTTTAGAAAGATAAAATCCCAGGGCCAGATGGATGGACTATTGATTTTTTTTTTGCTCTCTTCGATATTCTGGGGATGGATTTGTTGCAGGTGATAGAAGACTCTAGGTCTTCTGGTTGGATCCCGGCTAGTTTCAATACTACTTTCATAGCTCTCATCCCAAAGGTTGACAATGCTAGAACCCTCTCTGACTTCAGGCCTATCTCCTTGTGCAATTGTGTGTATAAGATTATCTCAAAAGTCATAGCCTTAAGACTGAAGGCTATTCTTTCAGAACACATCTCTGCAGAACAGTTCGGCTTTCTGGAAGGTCGTCAGATCCATGAGGCAATAGGGGTGGCTCAGGAAGGCCTTCACAGTCTTAAAGCTAGAAGGCTGAAGGGGGCTATACTTAAAATTAATCTTTCTAAGCCCTATGACAGAGTTAGTTGGCTATATTTGAGGTTGCTTCTAACCCATCTAGGTTTTGGCATCAATTTTATAAGATGGATTATGTCTTGTATAACCACTGTTTCTTTCTCTGTACTGATTAATAGAGCGGCCTCCCCCTTTTTTCATGCCGAGAGAGGGCTGAGACAAGGATGCCCTTTGTCTCCCCTCCTCTTTCTTTTGGTTGCTGAAGGTTTAAGCAGGGCTTTAAGATTAGCAAGAACGGAAGGCCACTTTTCTGGGATCCAGATAGCTCCAAATTTAAATATTACACATCCACTCTTTGTGGATGATGTACTGATTTTCTGTTCTGGTACTAGAGGAGAATCTAGGGTTCTTCTGGAGATTTTGGAACTTTTCTCAAAGGCCACAGATATGGAGATTAATGCTGGAAAATCTTCCTTGACTACTCATATGTTAAGACCGGCAGAGGAGGCCGAAATCAGGAGGTTTTTTCCATATACTACAGCAGGTTTGGAGGAAGGACTAAAATACCTTGGCTTCTCATTAAAAGCAAACATGTATCGGAAACAGGACTGGTTTTAGTTGATTAGGAAGGTTGAGAAACGCCTAATGGTTTGGAGTCACAAGTGGCTCTCTAGAGCAGGCAGATTAGTTTTAGTCAAAGCTGTTTTGGAGGCAATTCCGGTGTATTGGATGTCTTTATCTTGGATACCGAAAGGAATCCTTGAAAGGATTAGGAGGGTCTGTTTTAGATTTCTTTGGAGTGGGCATAAGGAGGATCAAACTACCCCTTGGGTCAACTGGAAAAGGATTGTTGTACCAAAAGGAATGGGAGGATGGGGCCTTAAGGACATTTTCCTTTTTTCAAAAGCCTTGGCTGCAAAGGGAGGATGGAGATTGTTGAAATCTAGCAGCCTGTGGACCCAGGTGATAAAACAGAAGTATCTTTATGGAGTGAGTCTACTGGATTGGATTAGAAATCCCAGGAAGTCTCATTTAGGAGGCTCGGTGATTTGGAAAGCAATTGTTAATTCTTTTGATCTGATCGAAAACAATTTGGCTTGGGATGTGGGCAACGAGGAAAGTGTTTTGATCGGCAGGGACCCATGGATGGGCAGCTTTCAACAACACATTCTTCCTCCTGTTGTAATTGAGCTGTTAGGACAACAAGGGGTCGTCACGCTTAATCATTTAGCTGTTCCAAGGCCCACTGAACCGTGGAATCAACTATGGAGAAGGGCCAACTCCTTTGGTTTGGGGGAATGGGAGACTGGTATTATGGATCAATACCTCAGGGAACTGATTCGGGCTAACATTCTACTTTCTGAACAAGAAGACTCCCTGGTGTGGGATGTCGATCCGGGGGGGAGTTTACACTCCTAACGCTGGGTATTTAGCTCTTCGTGCAGGGTTTGAACAAAGGGAAGAAGTATGGTGGTGGCGGCCTCTGTGGAGGCTTAAATGCCCAGCCAAATCAAAGCTGTTCATGTGGTGTGTTTTGAATAATAAGGTCCCCACGTGGGATGTCCTTCAGAAGCGCTCTTTTTAGGGTCTGGGATGGTGTGTGTTATGTAAAAGGGAGCTGGAATCTACCCATCACTTGTTTCTTACATGTTCCTACATAATTGATGTCTGGAAGGAAGTTATCGTTTTGGTGGGTTTCAACTGTCAGTGGGAAGGGGAAACTGTTGGGGAAGCATGGGAAACCTAGTGGAGGAGAACACCCCAGAAACAGCATAAAACTTTACCTTTACTGGTCATTTGGGGAATTTGGCTGGCACGTAACAAGGCTATTTTTAAGGATGCTCCAAGCATCCCGACTATCATCGGTGCTCTGTCAATGGGCTTTTTCAATTCTTATCCGGAACATATCAGGGCTATAAGAGAACGAAGGATTCTAGCATTGGAACTAGACAGATCTCTTCCGTGGGCGTTCTTTGATGGGGCTGCCCAGAACAATCTGTGTGGTGGTGGTGCAATTCTTTATTTAACTGATTCCCATTTCTTTGTTATGTCTTTGGGGCTTGGGGGAGGCACAAACAATTTTGCCGAATTAATGAGCCTCAAATTGCTGCTGATGTTTGCTTTGGAGAAAGGGTGCAATCCACTTAATTTTCTTGGTGACTCTTTGAATGTTATAAACTGGATCAAGCATACACAAGAGTGTAGACATTTGAGATTAGCACATATTATAGCTTCCATTCGGTAGCTCCTTCATCGATTTGACACCTTTTCGTGCCGGCATGTATACAGGGAAAATAACAAGGAAGCGGACAAAGCTTCCAAGGAAGGGCTCCGGCTGGCAATGGGCACTTGGCTGGTGAAAGAATCAATTGAAGGCACTGTTCTGACTTTTTATCACAGGCCGTTCATTGAAAATTTATTGAGATAACAGAACTTTTTGATGGTTAAAGAGCGGCTGCTTCTAGTCGCGAGTTGATAACTTGGTTAAAACTTTTTATAAGAACATTGTTGTATAGATGAAGCATTTTGTTTTCGCATACTATTTTGATAACCGGTGTATGATATTACAGCATATACATGACAGATGATTTCAGTATACTGGAACCGGTCTTTTTTGCTCTCTCTCGACTTTTTACTATGGCAGATCTTGACTCAACAGTGGGTTTAGAAATCTATTGATGGTTTAATACAGGCTGTGAATATTCGGGTGATCTATATGATTCTCTATTTTGTGGAATTTTTAATGTAATGATCTATCTAGCTACTTGTGAAAAAAGCATTTGTATATGCTTTCTTTGATTTTATATTACAGAAGACTTAGCAGTCTACCTATTGGATCCAGTTTTTTTGGACTACAGAATTCACATGGATGTGAATATTCAGAATGTAATTTTGATCTCGAAAGATGAATGAAATTACGCCTTTTTTTCTTGGAAAAAAAAAATCAATTTATTATTGGCCATCAATCATTTATTCATTCTTCATTTCTTCATGTGATTCAGTTTCTTTATTATTCTCACTATTTTCCTTGTGCATACTTGTGAGAATTATCTTGTAGCAATATCTACCTCCTGTGCTTTTTGCATCAAGGCTTTATTTCTACATGGTATCAGAGCTGCAATTTCTACAAGGAGGTCTACGACAGAATGGATGATCTTACCCCCGAAGATTTATTTAATAGACGAACGAAAATTAACGATAGATTTGCACAAGTTCAACAAGCTTGAGGAAAAGCAAAGAAGACTAAAATCGAGAATTCTGTGGCTAAAAGCAAGAAACAAAAACACCTCCTACGTCCATAAACAAGCCAAATCTAGAACCCAACTCAATAGGATTCAGGAAATAACAAATCCTAGAGAAACAAGTCAATGATTTTGAAGACATCGGAGCAAAAGCCCACAGGCATTTTAAAGAGTTGTATACAAAGGATAACATCGAAGAAGAAGAGATAGCCAAGGAGCTAGTTGCAAACTTGCAAACTCTTATCACTCAAAAGGATAATAGCATGCTAACCAAGAGTATTGAATAATCCAAGGTCATTGATGTTGTTTGGGGTTTGGTGCCTGTCAAAGCACCGAGCCCAAAATGGGTTCACTATCCATTTTATGAGGGCCAACAATAAAATTATTAAAAAAATACTTCTGCAAAATGTTGGCAAGAACCCATAATAGAGGCTAAATAGGAGGCAGCACCAACTACCCTTTTATAGCTCTAATTCCAAAGGAAGCAAGGCCCTCATCTTTCTCCAGATTCAAGCCAATCTAGCTTTGTAACTAAGCTTACAAGGTGCTAACTATAATAATATTAAACAAAACCAAAAAAAATCTCCACAAAATCACTTCCCCAAACGAAGGGGGGTTTATGGAAGAAATACTAACCCATGAGAATGTTATTATGGTCCACAAAGCGATACACTCCAGCAAAACCCAAAATGAAAAAAGTATGATAATAAAGCTTGACATGGCAAATGCTTTGATAGAGTTAAATCACTCTTTCTTGATGCAGGTTTTAAAGAAGCTTGGATTTGGAACAGACTTTATTAAATGGATTAAAGTGTGTATAGAAGCTCCATGGATCGCCCCCTTAGTGAACAAAAGACCTACAAAAAAAATTTTAATTAGTAGGGGGCTTAAGGAAAGGGTGTCTAATGTCTCCCCTGTTGTACTTAAAAATGGGGTAGCGTCTAAGTAGAAATCTGGAAGTGGCTAGAAGTGAAGATTTAAGAGGAATAAAGATAGTCAAAGGATTCAAAGTGATAGACCATGCCCAGGTCACAGATGATACTTGCGATACTTGTCTTTCGGGAGGGGCTTCCACAGTCATTGCTCACATGTTCAAATATGTACTGGATAAATATTTGAAAGCCAGAGGGAGGTGAATAAAGCAAAAAGCAAGATTTATGGAGGTAATTGTTCAACTCAACTTCTAAATACAATTGGGTGCATCCTAAAAAATTTAGTATTGATAGAGTGGAGATCTTTTTGGTACCTTGGCATGCCAATTTTGATAAGACGGAGCAAAGCTTACGACTAGAAACATATAATCGAAAAACTAAGGCGGTGTATGAAGGCATGTAGCTCCCAGTGGTTAAATCTGACAAGAAGAACAGTGTTGATCAAATCAGTATTATTTGCACTCCCAATCTATCAAACCACCTCTCTGGTAGCTCTGGTAGAAATATCAAATCAAATCTCGAAAGACATCTGCAGATTCTTATGTCAAGGAGGCAAAACAAACACCAAAAAATTCCGTCTAATAAAGTGGAACACGATCACAGCCAATCTAGAGAAAGGAGGGTTAGCAATCAAAGATCTGAAATTGATGAATTTAACTAGGAGCCAAATTGGTCTAACAGATCTTGACCGAGCTAGAAAAATGATGGATGAAGGAAATCATAAAAAATATTGGAATAGTAGGACAATGGACAATTTGAACAACCTAGAGATGAAGGCAAGAGGATCACCCATCTGGAAGTTTTTAAATGTGACAGTACCCTTGATCATAGATCACATAGCTTGGTCTAGTGGAAATGGAGCTACTTTTGACATGTGGAACGATAAGGTGGAAGGAGTAGGAGTTTTGGCTCAAAGAATAGAATATCAAGAGGTGCATCATTGGTTTGCAGCTAATTGAACATACTCTATATTTGAGCTCTCTGACTGGGAAGAACCGCTAGTAATTGGAGGGGATGGAAGCCTTTGAAGCCTCCCCATTATCTCCAAGAGTAATGGCATTCTTTTTTGAAAACTTTGAAAGGCACAGCCCCTATAAACAAAAGCTCCAAAGACAAGAGGATCTAGGGAAGCCAAAACAAGGCGTACAATGTTAAGATTGGTATGAATTTCTCAACCAAAAACAGAATTCAAGTCCACAATTTGTTTCTTCAAAAGCCCTCTTTAAGAATTAAAAAGACAAAATGCTCTAAGCTGTGGATTCCAAGGACACCTTTCTTCCAAATACTTGGGTGTATCTTGGTGGAAAACAGGCATGATACCTTGAGTTGTGAAGAATATATTACAAAAATTCAAGTCTAAATTTAATAATATTACATGCAGGTGGTTGGACATACAAGAAGAACATAGCTAATCAAATTAGCATCCCAAGCAATGCAAATATTCATGTGCTCCATGTTGGTTGCAACAAAGAAAAAAAATAGGGAGGACTAGAGGGATTTGGGAGAAAAATTCATGGGGTGGGAAATGGAGAAGAAATGGCACTTAACTCGCTTGGCTTTAGCACGAAGTATGCCTTCTCTAAAAGGTAGGAGATGATAATTTCAGTTTTCAATCATTGGAAAATCGAAAACTGAAATTATCACAATAGCACTTAGCAGCGAAGATATTTTGGAGGCTATGCAGTTGAGACTTTTTTGCAGTTGCTTGGTGCTTCAAGTCCTTCGAGACATCATAACTTTTACATTTTTTAGTATCCATGGAGGAAACAAGTGTCCAGTAATACTAACTTCCTAACTGTAAAAAATATTTTCCTTAGAAAATGCATCACACGAAATACCAAGTTACAGTTCACATGATCGATAGCCAAGCCAGCAAAATAGCATAATTTAAAACTTTTAGTATAACCATAATGACATTGGGAGATGAGCATAAAGACAATCGTTTTGCAGGATGACAAATATTTGACTGAATTTGACAGTGTTAAAAATTAATTCATATAACTCCAAAAAAGCTCACCCCCACATTATAATTTATTTTTAAAGGATTCAACAGGTAACAAGTAAGAATCGAAAATTCGCTGTTATTGGTGTCAAAGATCTATACAGGCAAAGTCCAGAGCCATTATCATAAAATGGAATGGTATAAGTGCATTGCACCTTAAAATGGAATGGAATAAGAGCATTGCACCTCAAAAACGCTGCTGTTTATGTGCAATTAGAAGACAGAGATACGACAAATAGTCCTACAACAATTCATTCATCCATATAGTCTCGAGTAACAAGAAAAATGATGCCGAAAGTATCATTAATAAAATTGAAGTGCAGAGGAGGCATTTATAGCACTGGGACACCACTGTCGTCAGAAATACAAATCATCCTAAAATTCCTATATATACAAACAAAAGGTCAGTACATAACTCCAAAGAAGCTCACCCCCACATTATAATCTATATTTTAAAGGATTCAACAGGTAACAAGTCAGAATCGAAAATTCGCTGTTATTGGTGTCAAAGATCTATACAGGCAAAGTCCAAAGCCATTATCATAAAATGGAATGGTATAAGTGCATTGCACCTTAAAATGGAATGGTATAAGAGCCTAAGTCACAGGGTTCGCTGAACCTAATGCTTGAGGTTCAAGGTTTGGCGAACCTCAAAGAAAAATTGAAATTCGTTCAGGTTCGCCAAACCTGAAAGACGAACCTAATGTCGAACCTAAAGCCGAACCTGAACCTGAAGGCAAACCTAATGAAGAACCTAAAGCCAAACCCCAACTTGAAGGCAAACCTGAAGGGAAAAAAAATTTGAGGTTCAATTTTTTTACTGAAAAAAAATTGAAATAGAAAATAAAAAAACACAATACCAATAAATTAAATGTTGTCTATAAATTAAATGCTCTCTATTTATTTTATGTTGTCTATGAATTAAACACTCTCTATTTATTTATGTTGTCTATAAATTAAATGCTCTTGATTTATTTATGTAAATGTTGTCTATGAATTAAATGCTCTCTATTTATTTATGTTGTCTACAAATTAAATGCTCTCTATAATTTGAAATATCATACCTATAGTCTACATAAGAACACACCAAACAAGAAGTAAGAACATAGATTTACCCCTAAGAACAAACTACTGCTGTGGGAAGCATGTAAATCCGTTGTTAAACCACAAAACCTACTCTTAGAAGCACAAATCTATGAGCAGAAATGTCATAAACAACAAATCAAGTATATACGATAAAATTATGAATAGTGACCTAAGTGCTTTAAATCCTATGGGCTATGGGGTCTACAAAATTAGTTGGGGGGGGGCTATATGAAGAAAGTTTATATATATATATATATATAGTTGAACCTATTGTCGAACCTCATCCGAACCTCATCAAAAAATTCGAACCTGAACCAAACCCAATCCTTGCCGAACCCGAACCGTGTGACATATATAAGAGCATTGCACCTCAAAAACACTGTTGTTTATGTGCGATTAGAAGACAAAGATACGACAAATAGTCATACAACAATTCATTCATCCATATAGTCTCGAGTAAGAAGAAAAATGATGCCGAAAGAAGTATCATTAATAAAATTGAAGTGCAGAGGAGACATTTATAGCACTGGGACACCACTGTCGTCCGAAATATAAATCATCCTAAAATTCCTATATATACAAACAAAAGGTCAGTACATAAAGGTCAGTAGCCTCGGGTATCAAGAAAAATGATGCCGAAAGAAGTATCATTAATAAAATTGAAGTTCAGAGGAGACATTTAATAGCACTGGGACACCACTGTCGTCTGAAATACAAATCATTCTAAAAGTTCTATATATACAAACAAAAGGTCAGTACATAACAGGGAGCTGACTCAACTGACTTTTACTGTCAATGCACATGCTGACACGGTCAATAAGGGGTCACGAATAGACAAAGACAACCTCATACATCCATCCATGTAGTCCCAAGTTTAAAGAAAAATGATGCAGAAAGAAGTATCATTAATAAAAGAACAGAGCAGATATTTAATAGCATTGGGACTCCAGTATCTTCCAAATTTACAATCATCCTAGATGTCCTATATATACAAATACAAGGTCAGTATATAATAGGTAACTGATTCGACCGACTTTTAGTATCAATATACAGGCTGACCCAGTCAACAAGGCCACCAACCAAGATGGTCGACTGACGTGGTTGTACTGGTACACTAACATAGTTATCTAGCTGATTAAGTCGACTACCTACACATCACCAGAAGTATTGCTAAGAGTTAATAGAATCCTAGAAGGAAGTAAAGCAGGGTAGATGGGAATATGGAAAGTAATATTAGTCTCCAAAGATGATGAAAAGCAGTGATCGGGATCGTAAATATATCAAGTGCATAGAGCATCTCTAACCTAGTGCTAGTGTTAAAACATCAGTTTTAAACTAAAGGAAATTCAGATACTCAAATTGGAAACATCTAAAAGTTCCTTAATCAAGATATATAGTATGGCACAGTTAATACAGATCCACCAAAAGAAAATGAGCCCAATGACAAAAGTCCAGCTGGTCAGCCAAATCTTCTGTTTATCATCAATCAGTAGTTGGCAACATTTAAGTAGTAGCTATCAAAATCAATAAATATAATTACAAATTTTCTTTAAATGAAATATGTCATTATACCAGGACTAGGAGATATGGCATCTCTGAGAGACGAACAAGTCTAAAGAACTTATTCAAGAACCAATTCTATAATGATTTCATCTCACAGGCATTGACATATAACTTGTTCAGTGACCAAAATTGCATGACTTTCAACTGTTCTAATATTACAATCTTACCTCACAGACTTCAGCAACCCAATAATGTAAAAATGGTGATGCCGGAGAAGGATTGTTTATGAGAACAGTAACATAATAAATTGTTCTCATAAGCAGTAAATCTGAATAATGGCAGCAGTAATTTCATTGCCAATCTTCCTCAAAAACCTGCTCTCTCTCAGTTGGAGCTATTTACAAATGAATTTAGAAACAGAGTGGGCATATATACTTGAATCCAGTTGACTCAAACATAATTTAAGGCTCATGTTTTATGGACAACGGTGCTGATATACATTGCACATAGGAACTAACACTATCAGCTTAAAATGGTGTGTTTCGCACATTTTAAATTTCCTCTATTCAGACAGCATGAACTAAACATGATTATCTAGCTGAAAGGGGAAGCTACCTTGCCCATACTGTGAAGCCAACCCCATGGACGATCCAAAGATCTTAAAATCACCAAGTATGCTTGGCTGTAGAGTAGAAATGGTAACTGCAGCAGCAGGTGGACCTGCTATTGTTGGCCGCATGACTTGACTGCAAGCATTTTAAGGCCCCAAGATATATAAATATAAAGTTATAAACAGCTAACGTTTTCACTCAAGTTAAAAAATTCCAACCTCTTAAAACAAATCTAACCTGTTTACTGTATATGCTGAAGGTAAAGAGGACTTGACTGGAACCTCATTCAGATTGGGGATTGAGGAAAATAGTGGTAGAAGAGCTGCCAAGAACGAAAAAATGCAATTTAAATATATCCCAACAAATATATACTTCATAGGTCATTTGTTTTAAATACAAACCTCTTTGAGTTTTACAAACCTCTTGAGTTTAGCACCTGCATGAAGGACTGCTTTGGATTACTCTGACACCTTGGAGAGGACCCCAATTCCTACAGGTTACAAATACCAAGCTGAGGAAAAAGTTTAACCAATTCAGAACACTACATAACTGACCCAATGACATAGTCAAACTTCAGTCATGATTGTAAGAACTCTTACCTGCTTGACTGCTCCCACACCTTGAGATCCCATCGCTGAAAGAGCAAAGATGCAAAAATAACAAAATAAAGTTATTATGAAAAAACTTCAACAATAAAGAGCTTGTGAAAAATAGAAAACAGCTAAGTCCAGTCCAAAATTTGCTGGAAAGCATTTCCACCATAAATACAGCTTACCACCCAGATGACCAAGGCTCGGCTTTAGCCCCAGAGACAACCCGAGGTAACACTCCATGCCTGATTCTTTTTCCCCATTCCATGCCTTGCGTGCTTTTTTGGAATGAAAATGTGTATCTACCTCTGCATGTATACAGCATGGCCAAAAAATCAACAAAATACCTTATATTAAAACTTATAGAAATTCAGTAGCACCAGTGCACCTTTGTTTAGGCTATGTGCTACTTGATCTAAAACTTGGGTAAAACCGTAAGCACATAGAGATGCCAAGATTGAAAAAGTTGGTTTTACAGTCACAATTACAATATATTTTTAAATTTAAATGTTAATTTATTTTACCTATATAATGCATAGCAACAAGCTTGATTATTTGGGTGACCTTGGAAACTGAAACACTCATCTAAAACAGTGTGTCATGCATTTGTGCTTACTGGATAGTGAAAGCTATTTGCATGGTCATGAAAAGCTTTTTCTGAATTTTAAAGATGTCTTCATAAAGATTTACAGATACAGAACAAAGGAAACAATGATCAAACAAGACATGCATGCTGCTAATTATAATTTGGAATTACCTGCTGCACAGGTATTGTCTTGGAAATGTTCTCCAAGAGAAAGTGGAATAGACATGCCAATCTACATGCAACATATATTTCTGTCAATTCCAACTTGGAACTATCTAATTGAATTAGCTAGGAATGAAAATTTATCAGCAAATAAAATAAAAAAGCTAATCTTTGAATACAATTTTTTTATCAACAAAAGAAATACAATACTCACAAGGAAGAAAGGATGATGCAGTGCTTGCTCTGCTGTTGGCCTCTTCTGAGGGTCCCAAGAACATAGACGCTGTTTTGAAAGTTTCCCAGAATGAGATAGTCATTTACAATCAAAATCCTTAGAATAGTATTCAAACTTCAATGTGTAAGATCATTTTAAAACCATAATATTAAATATGTAAAGCTGGGCATTAAACTAGACATATTATAATAATCTGCAGAAAAGAGCATCAAGATGAACACCATGCTACTTAGGACAAATAGAACAGGACACAAAATGAGTGCCACTAATTCCAATTTTTTTGCATTATGGTACATACCGCAATCAAATCAACTGCTTCTGGGCTAGCATGGGGAATAAGAAGTGAAAGATTGACTGGTTGAAACTGCATCACAAACATGATAAGTAGATTGAGCTATAGAAAAGACTCAGGCAAACCATGAACAAAAAGGTCAGAATGACAGATAAATAATAATGCTCAACAAAATATAATTGACCTGGGGAAAGGTTAACTTCCTAAAGGCTGCAAGCTTCAAGCCTTCAGACCAAGTCTCATAATCTGGAGTGCCAAGCACACCACAGATCTTGTAAATTTCATCCAGTTCACTGCAAGTTATTTTTCAGTGATGGTTAATCCTTTGTGAATCTGTGATGAGGTAATCAAAGGAGTCTTCAATGTTTCTACCTTCAAGCTCATTTTGTATGGGAACCACAACTATCTAGAATCTACATCATCAAAAATAATTTAAAAAGTTCAAGGATTTCTACCTTTCGCCAGGAAAGAGAGGATGCAAAGTGAAGAGTTCTGCCAATATCGCCCCAATTGCCCACATGTCTGTCAAAAGCATAAAAAACATCAACTCTATCATCATTAAACTAGCTGGGGCTCATAATACTTCTATTTCTTTGAAAATAAAGAATGCCACAAGCTAAAGATAGATCAAAACTATAGCAAGCTAGGTCATGATATCATGACACTCAAATAGCATGCCCCCAATCCTCAAAATTATGATGTCAAAAGCTTGGGATCTTACTTATATCTTTATTTAAACTGGTAAAATAAATCAGTCTAAAATGCTCCTGGCATTCATTATGTCTTTCTAGTCATGGAGCTATAAAAAGAACTTTTTACTAAAATAATATTTGTCTTTGCTACAGTGAGCCTTCTATTAAGATTCTTGCATTTTGTAAGATTGGAACCTTTTCAACTTCTAGATACAATTGCTATTCTGATAAATGGATCTTCATCGGGGGATTTTAATGTCTCTGGAGGTCATATGTCAAAGTTGTCCCTTGTTACCTTTCATATTTCTTTCAGTTGCTGAAGGGCTAAGTATGTTAATAAAGGATACGAGGAAAGGGTTAATAAAATGGAGAAAATGGCAATCTCACATCTTTTTGTAGATGATATGATGATATTTGGTCAAGGCTCCATTAGAGAATTGAGAATTACAAAGAAGATAATATACATTTACTGCCTAGCAACAGGTATGGCGGTCAATCTGCTGAAGTCTTCAATGCTGTTCAACGGGCTGCAAGAATAGGTAAAAACACAAGATGTAAACCTGCTTCCTATGAATCTTGAACAAGGAAAAAAGTATTTGGGTTTTAAGCTAAAACCAAGACTACAAGTACACTAATTGATTCTGGCTATAATATAAAATCGAGGCCAGAATTTATGTATGATGCAACGGATGGCTATCTTGTGGTGGCAGACTAGTATTGTTCAAGTCTGTATGAAAGAGCATTCTAATGTATTGGATATCTATTGCACAAATCCCTAAAGGTATCCTTAACGAAATCAGAAAAAATGTGTCTATGGAAGAATTGTTTAGAATTGAAGCATTCTAGTCTATGGAAGAATTGTTTAGAATGGAAAGGAAAAGCTTCCAAGGACCTTCAATTGTTTAGAATGTTTTGGTTAGAGCTTTTCCCTTAATTGGAAATTGATAAGCCTGAAAGGTAGGAAGAGAAACAAAGTGAGAGTATGGGAAGATATTTGTATTGGATTTAAAGGGAATTTTGGGTTGCTTGAAGCCCCTCCTTAAGGACCTGCATTCCACGGGTTGTTTTTCACTAGAGGATGTCGCAAGTCCTATTGAATGGAAAAATTGGTCCCAAGGTTTGAAATCAGCAGATGATTTGGAGTTACAGGGAGAAAAAGCAGATGAATGGAATCAATATATGAACCACAGTGACATAAAGCTAAATTTGGATACTCAGCAAACATGGAAGAATTACAGGAAGAAAAAAGAATATGATGGTGGATTTGGTTTGAATGCTGAAGAGCCTAAGAATCCTAAATAACCAAACATTTATTATGAGAAGACCTGGGACTTCTCCAATGGGGCCTGTCAAGGAACCCCTAGTAGGTGTGGGGCAAGGGCTATTATTTCATGGGTTGTTTTTCACTAGAGGAGGTAGCAAATCCTATTGGAAGGAAAAATTAGTCCCAAGGTTTGAGATGAGCAGATGATTTGGAGTTACAGGGAGAAAAAGCAGATGAATGGAATCAATATATGAATCACAGTGCCATAAAGCTCTCAGAGGAAAAAAAACATAATCAAATGATCAAAGAATCAGGACAAGGAGTATACAGCTAAATTTGGATACTCAACCAACATGCAAGAATTACAGAAAGAAGAGAGAATATGGTGATGGAAGCTGGTCTGGATACCGGAGCGCCCAAGAATCCTAAAAGAGCCAAACATTTATTATGAGAAAGCCTGGGACTTCTCCAATGGGGCCTGTCAAGGAACCTTGAGAATGTGTGGGGCAGGGACTAATATTTTCTTTGAATCTACTCACTATAATTATTTGAAATATGCTGCTGGGCAAGGTACAAAATAGAGCTGAATTTTATGCATTATGGCTTTTTCTGAAAACAGCAATGGAAAAAGGTTTAAAACAGTTGCAGGTATATAAAGATTCCAAGATACTGATGGATTGTGTAGACAATAAATTTAGAATTGAAAACATGCTGTTAGCCCCAATCATGAACCAAGTTTTGCAGTAAAAAGCAGTTTTGATGAGCTTTCTTTTACTCACATTTATAGAGAGTTCAACACAGAGGCAGATCAGCTTTCTGGAGAAGCTAAATCGATGCAAGAAGGGTTCCCATCTGAGCGAACGCTCGGAAGAGGGATTCAAGCTTCAAATTCTGAAAGGACACTATCGATGCTAAAGCTGAAAGGATTTTAGTCCCTTGTTTGGATTATGTTATATTTAGTTACTGATTGAACCTTAGGGCTGCAAAAGATTTTTGTGAGAATTGTGAAAGCTGCCTTGAAGGAGCCTAGGATGACTGTAATATGTAGATATAGGACATAGATAAGGACTAGTACAAGATAGATCAGAGACTATGTCTTATCTTTTAGCCTTTTACGACAATCAAAAGTATGTTCTGGTTTCATACTTCAAATATCAAATATTTAAAAAGAATCTTGGAAAAAAGGAATTTCAAGAGACATGTACATATAATAATAATACCAGTCTAAATAAAAGTTAGAACCAGACCAAAAACAGTAGCAGATCTAGACCTACCAATTGCAGAGGTGTATGTCGGAGATTGCAGGAGGACTTCTGGAGCACGATACCTATCACAAGAGGCAGATAGTACCAATTGTCAACAAAATTATTACTTAGAGATATAGAGAAATGTATTTAATTGCTACATGATAATCTGTTCAATTGAAAGTAAAAAGCATAAAGAACATTCACCATCTCGTTGAAACATAATCTGTATAGGGAGGTCGGGTAAGGACTTCCCTTGCCAGCCCAAAATCCGCAATTTTAATTAAATCCCTTGTTACCAACAAGTTCTCTGAAAAGAAAATCAACCATTTATGTCATTTTGATTAGATGTGAACCATCAATATAAACTTGTTTACAAATGAGAAATAGCATAAGCATTTGCTAAATATAAAAACTTTAGCAAACAAGATATGCCAAACACTAACAATGTACCTGGTTTTAAGTCTCGGTGAAAATAACCATTCCTGTGCATATAGGCTAACCCTTGCAGTATTTGATAGCAAAATTTGATAATTTCAGATTCAGAAAGAGGAGTAGATCTCTCTTTCATTATTTGATAGAGATTGCATTCCTGGAATACAATGGCCAGAAACACGAGTTTAAAAGAAAGTTGGCACCAAGAAAACACCATCAGATCTAGAAGATCATTTTTTTTAAATGAATTCTCATTGCTCTAAGAAGAATTGAGATTTTCTTGATCTCAAGATTCAAGAACAATAATTTTGCTTTTGCTTCCATCCTAAGTTTTATATAGATTTTAATTCTTGATATTTTGAATTCAACACATTTAGTGAAACCGCATTTTGCTCAGGAAAGCATTACAAACATCCAACACCCAGCCTATCTCATAAGGTATTTTAAATTCAAACTACCACATAATTCTTACTACAGTTTGTCAGAAACTTTATATCTCTATCTTTAAGGACTCACTAAACATTGTTAGCATTTCAAAAAAACTATATAACTTGTTTCCTGACTATGGCTTAGCAAAGGAAACTAGAGACTGCAACATAAAGCTATTGTCTGGAAGATTGTTGTTTCTTTTCTTCATATCTGTTATCATCAGTACTTGTGTTGGTAGTGTACATTTTGGTTACAAGGACATTACAAATAAATATAAAAACCGAGCAACAATCAACTACAAAGCACTGATTGAAAGATGTTTGCACATATCTTCATATTTGGCAAGCTAGCATGAAATTCCCTGAACTATAACATTTTCATAACTTGACTATTCATCTTGCATTGTGAAAATGCATCTTGTTGGAATCCACAAACCAATTTCTTCACCTCTCGATTCCCAATCCTGATTACCAATATCATAACCTAATTAATCTTGGTGAAACTGCATCTTGCTGGAATCCACAAACCAATTTCTTCACCTCTCAATTCCCAATCCGGATTACGAATATCATAACCTAATTAATCTTGGGCATCCATCCTCAAATAGAAGACTCTTCATCATACAATTCCTCTAGCCATATACTTCCAGATAAAGTTCGTCGATCTGTCTTCCCATCCTCTTCCAGTTCATAGATGCAGCAGAGCAGACAAAGTTACCTTCCTATGTCCTTCCATTTCACCAATGCAGATTTTCTCTTTCATAAGCTCTGCACAATAATTGTAAGCCAACACTCGTGGCTTCTTCAATGTGAGACTTCATATAATATATCTTCTCTCCTGTGCAGGTTCCGACTTCTGAAGGTCACAGAGACTAGAGAGTGATTATCCACTTGATAGTGAAAAACAAAAGATCCTCCTGATCAATAAGTTTTTTTATTGTCTCTGAAATTTACTGCTGCATTCTGTTACCACTCATATGGCATATACCTTTAAAGTGGAGTGTCTCAAGCTATATTTTTGGACCTTCATTAAACTCAACAGTACATTTTGCATTCTGTTACCACTCATATGGCATGCCTTCAAAGTGGAGTGTTTCAAGTTATTTCTTGGACCTTCATTAAACTCAAAAGTACTGGCACTTTCCTTCATGAGGGCCAAATCATCAGTACCAGAACATTTCAAGTTTTTGAAACTCTAGAAAAGGGAAGAGTCCCTTAGACCTATATGACCTTTTCCAAACATCAACTCAAATTACTATATTAAAAGTGCCCATCATTCTATGACGAAAAGAGGACATGCCCTTGATGTTACTATGATAATACCCTGAAGAGAAAGAAATCAAAAAGAAGCAGATGAAATGTTAAAAAGTTGAACACTGCTCCTTGACTACCATAAATAATGATGTCATATTGTACTGCCTACAATCTCTCCAGAACCACACAAAAGGAAAAGCTACTTAACTTTTGTAATCCAAATATGTATTAATGATTCAGTATATGGTATATGGTATCCAAATTAGGGGAGGGAGAGATGATTTAAACCCTTCTGACACTAAGAGAAAAAGAGAACATTTCCATATAGTTGAAAGAGTATTTTTTTTTAATTTGTACTTTCTGTTGAGAGTCAAAACTTAAGGGAGAAATAGTGAGAGAATAGCCCAAATACAAACTTAGAACCTTCGAATCAAGTTTATGTTCTGAACAACTCTACTAAACTTGTCAACTTTCTAATTCTATGGTCCAAATTGAGTCTATAGTTTACAGAACAGGATTTGGCAAAAAGTACAACAACGGAAGACTACCCTTAGCTTGGCAATCAAGGAAATAATTAGGAGATGGAATATCAAGATAGATCCCCAATATTAGCAAAATGATTGTTTCAAGTATTCAACATTAATTCTCCTATGTTAAGAAAATCTATAACTCAAGGACCAGTCACTAGAGTTCTGGATCCCACTTAGTCAAAATATGCATGCTATAGTAACAAAGAATCTAATATTGAAATATAAAACGAACCAATCATTATAAATTTTCTTGTCAATTTGAGCCTAAGTCCCAACTAGTACTAGATAAGACTCACTTCACAAGCATGTAAATTGCTATATATGTTTACCAAGTAATAGAGATAAAGGAGATGAGAGCCAAAAGATTTGGAAAGATGCACTAAAACCATCTTAGGCAGGGGAAAAAATGATAAAGAACTCTTATTGTACAGTTTAAAAAATATTAATGTTAGAAGCTTGTG
This sequence comes from Pseudotsuga menziesii, assembly GCA_001517045.1. Classification (NCBI taxonomy): domain Eukaryota; kingdom Viridiplantae; phylum Streptophyta; class Pinopsida; order Pinales; family Pinaceae; genus Pseudotsuga; species Pseudotsuga menziesii. The sequence goes on along the minus strand of LPNX010996631.1, from coordinate 144,553 downwards.
GAAGAAAACAACCAAGAAATTACAGTAGCATTTTTCATAACAGTGAGATTTTCTAGTGTTTTTTTAGAACCAACGAATCTTTCGGAGCTGTCCCTAAACACCGTAATTTCCAACAAGATTATCCTCTGAAATCAATTTTCCCTCCAAAGAAATTGTTTGGTATAACCTGTTACTTTCTCCAGTGAATTTATGCTGAAATGAATGTTGTTGTATCAGCTGGCCCTTGTCTGAGTGTTCAAAGAGAAATATGAAACACAAAAGAATTTCACAGGTACTAGAAGGGAAAATTCAAAATGAGCAGTGACATTCATAGCAGCCCCAAAATCAAGAATCAAAGAAAAATGTTTGCTTTTTAATCTTTTAGACTTGTTATGAAATCATTTTTATGTGTTTTTAGAAGGCATTAGTCAACCTCTGTACATGAAAACACTGGTGTCACAGTATGGCAAGGGCCAAGAATCACAAGAGATAAAGAACAAAGTGTTGGACGATACAAAAGAGGGGAAACCCACTTTTAATACAACTAGTTCTATAACTAACTTAGTTACAAGTCATTAGTGTGGAACCAACTTAATGACGAGTCATTAATGAACAACTCTCAACTAACCAACAACCCAATGGGTCTCAACTCCCAACCATAGCCATACAGGTAGGAAAGAGTTATATATTGCACAGACCGACATGGTACGACTACGACAGCATTCCCTCCTTTCTCAAGGCCTTTGACCTTAGAGTTGAAGTAGAAATTGATTGTAATGATCACTCATAACTACCCAATGGGATCCTGAGGTCTGCTTGTGCCACAGTCACGATATCGATATTTGTTGTTTTCTTCCACTGAAGAGGAAAGCATTACAGCTAGTGTGACCTTGACAAGTTTTGTTAGAGGAGTCTCCTCTTGGACAATGTTGCCTGTAATGCTCACTTGTTCTTTGCAGGATCAAGCATTCAACCAATTTCCGCAACTACATCTTCCTCTTTCTCATATTTTAGTTCTTGATCCTTTTGTACCAATGATCACAGAAAGTGCTGGTACCATACTCGTTGCACGATGCAGGAAGCCTCCTCCTCCAGCTCTTCTAGAAGATGCATCTGAGTGGCGAGTTCAGGGCCAAGTATGAGGCAAATACTTGACCCAGCTATGACTTGGCAAGACTCACAAATCTTGGCCGAGTCAAACTACACTGATTCCAACCATTTAAACACTTTGTACCCATGTATATGAATCCTGTTGAAATTTTAGCATTTTGGTAATTATGGCGTAATCTAGAATACCTGAATATAAATTCAATATTTATACAGCAGGTCACAGATGCATAAAGATGTATCTATCCTTGGAAAAACAACTTAAAGACTTCAAAACACTACCAGAGAACAGTGAAAACTATGGCAACTAAAACACTTATAACTGACTTGTAATTGCAATTTTCCAAATGTGGATTTTCGCTTTACATTGTAAGCTAAATAAAATATGATATTTTAACAAGGCACACTGAAAGTATTAATGGTCATGATGACATAAAAAAACAATTGAGAATTTGAGAAATGTGAAGCGTACCATATATTCAAATATGAAAAAGAGTTCATTATTTTCCCTAATGACCTCCTTCAGCTTGATAATGTTGGGATGGTTCATCTTCCGCAGAGACTGCTCAAAAAAGTCAACCCCTTGATAAATACCATTGCCATTTAATATTTGCAAAACAAAAGAATCGATAGAAGATTTCAAAACGATATTTAACATGTTATCCAATTGCTATATTGAATAGTTTTAACTTTTAATACCTTGACCTCCCGGAGATTCATACACTCTTCCCAAAAATAGTATTTCCTCTTCATTTTTTTAATAGCTACCTGCCCAACACATGATAGAACTTAAACTTAATTCTGTTGTTTTGTTAAAGAAAGGATACTAGATATCCAGACAATAAATTATAAAACTCATATTAAGAAATTCGGTATAAATTAAAATGCAGTTCAACTCTCTTCGTAGGAGAACTAAAACGGGTGAGAGAGAGAGGGATGCTAAACTGCAATTGAAGATGAGAACTATTTCAAGCATGTAGTAATAAAATTCCTAGTGTACCTACTACAAAATAATATCCTGGACCTATGAATCACTTAATTACACCTCCAATCTGGCGTACTAATTCCAAGGTATATATGAAGAAACTGTGACAACAGAACAACATGATTGTACAGCGCTAAGAATAACTTGGTAGCAAGGAATAGGCATTGAGATTCTGTAGTATGTGTGCTACCCATTCACAAACAAACAAACAAAAATCCTGGAGAGCTACTGTAATGAAGAACAGGAACTAAGTAACAAATCACTCTCAAAAGTTGTGCATACATGCCACCAACAAAGCAGATAAACAAGATAAGTCTTACTAAAATGGATCTCATGAAATTTAAATTGAGGAAAAATTAGAGATAAGATTATAGAAGAGATACAACACAACTAGCACCACAAACATCATCCTCACTTGTAGAGGTCCCCAGAGTTACTATCACAAAAAGGAAACCTCTGTAATAAATAATGCAGTAAAATTTCTTAACCTATTTATTGTAGGTATAAGAAATAAGCTACACAAGGCTAATCTCAACCTCCTATTCTGGGGAGCCAAGGACTGTTTTAATTTAACAAAGTCTGAATGTCCTTGTAAGTGTCCAACATCCAGGAATCTTTTGATCCAAATGAGTCCATACTACTGACTCTTTGGTTGCAACTTTTACCCACTAAACCTAACCAAGACATGGAAACCAGTGGAACCCAATAGTGAGGAAGAGAGACAGAGAGATGTTCATAAATGACCAAAATAGGTCTATGTGTCTCAAAAGTACTTTCAGCCATAGTGGCAATGTAGAAGTGCCAAAAGCATCTCCCAGATGCAGAGAGAGAGAGAGGATGAATAGGAAAATAAGGAATGGCCAACATTTTACCATGAAGTAATTGCAATGAAACCTAGCTGCTGAGGTAAATAAAAAATTATAAATCTCTTGAAAGTCAGACTAGCCTGGCACTATATCTAGAAGTCTTGGGCCACGAGTAGAGATCGTGAAAAGAGGATCTGGAATCTTATTGGCATAGATGAATACCTCCACACTTGGAAAGAAGACCACTTTTTAATCCTGAAAATGACTTTAATTGGGATGGTAACCTGGAGATTCTATATATTGCAGCCAAAAATAAACTACCTTGACAACCAACAACTTGGTTACTTTCAGGCAACTTTTAAAATATTGAGGCAACTTTTAAAATATTGACTTTAACAAAAGCAAGGATGCCCCTTCAGAACCATACATTTGGACTCAAACAGCCACTTACTGTTCAACTTCAGATAGATTAACCGCACCTAGAACTTCCCATTAAAAGCCAGGCACTACTTTGTACTGATAGATATAGAATAGGAGAGCATCTAATACCACAAATAATCAAAAACACTAACACATCTATAGACTATAAGATAACATAGTGATCATTTGCTTCTTAAACTGCAAGATATAAAAAGTCATACTATCTCATTTGTCTGCTGATTCAAAGCCTTCCATACACTTCCATAAGTGCCATCCCCCAACTCTTTTATGACCTTGTAACTGCCAAAGATCAAAAATTATGTCAGTAATAGTCTTAACCAAAGACAGAAGAAAACACCACAGATAATAAAGTCTTACAAAAATCTAAACTATTTACTGACCGCTCCATGGCTTTGTAAAGATAATCAAATAGGATTTCAACACGCTGGTAAAATGCTACTTGAAAATTGACAACGGAAACTCTGCAGATAATTCGTTAAACCCGTGACATGGTACCATCCACTGAAATAAAAGGAAATATGACCACAAAAGTCCACCCTAGTAAAACAAGAATAACAGTAACTCCGGATTTCTGGAAGGAATGAGTCGATCGGCATCATTGAGTGCAGCCTTTATAAGCTGCAGCACGTTGATAATCATCCACTAAAAACCAGCTTATCTGGCAACTCTTCCACTGCAATTTCTAATGCAGTGGCATGCAATTTAACCTGAGGAATCTGGATTGTAATGTGATTAAATCCCCACTCCATGGCCTTTTCAAAATTCTCACTCTTTTTGAAGAAATGACTTTATGATTATAGCCTGCACACGTCACAAACAATAACTTCCAATTTCAAAACATATTAATATCTTTTGCTAATTAAATCATAGATGGCCATATATTGCAAGACAACTTCAACTGGAAAAAACGAGTAAGCAGGGAAAAACAGAGAAAGCAATGCACAGTAGCAAAGTAATTTAGGCATCACAGAATGGACAAAAATTTCATGTCTTGATAATGTATGTATGGTTGTAGTTGTAGTAGAAGGGGGAAACTACTCTAAAAGTTTGAAACCCTGTTAAGTTCTGGAAAGCCTTGTAATAAACACAAAACCTTCATATAAAATTGAAGGCATTCAATATGATGTAAAGAGGGTTGACAGATACATAATTCAATAAAAGCCGAAGTGGTCTCTGTGTTGAATATTGCTCTGACTTACTATATCTGAGGATAACATGGGATACAAATTAAAATACTATCGTAACACTGGTTAAGCAGAAAGTGATAGCAAACCGGTTACTACAATATGAAACTATATCAAGTTTCAATCACATGCAAAACACATGCCCTGACAGCAAAATAAGGTGCAGCGCACAGGAAACCTGTGCCTTGGCCCTCCACAAATGATCAGAAGCTTAAGTTGCATCAGTTCCTTGGATGATATTAAATGGGACAGTGTGGGTGTTGTTACTGTTCAGTATGTCTAGAAGATAAAACCATTCATCAGCAAACTTCTAACTCAAACATGCAATCAGTAAATTCCCAAAATCAGAGATAATCTAGTAAATTTAGGTAGTACTTAGTAGTTGGTGGTTGACAGTTCTATTTACTGCAGATGAGTAGAAGACATGTGGAATGTGGATCTAAAATTCCAATCTCAATTGAAGGATGTGATTAGTAAAACTTAAATCACAATAATCTAGTGGACCGTCATAGTACTCGTTCAACAATGGATGTATGGAAACCCAAAATATATCTTCAAATATCCAAAAGATGGATGTACCCATCCCTCCAATCCACTATGCTTCAAACCAACAATCCAGGATCAGTATAGTGGTTTAAAAGGATCCCAATCAACAATAAGAGATCCAGAGTTCCCTATCAATTCAGCGAAAAAATAAGAAACTTTTGATGCCAATCAAAGGTCCCTAGTTCTATTCCTGCAGAAACCATGGCCGCCACATGTAATGAGTGGGTATAGCCATTCCAAATCAAAGAGACCCAATAAATAGAGCACTCAGCATCAACTGGATCATTTTTTAGAACAGAACATGATCAGAAGAAAAAGGGATTCATGAATTTCAAACAAATATATATTGGCAGTTACAGACCAGTGAAGCACTACAATATAAAAAGAGACATATATAAAGTGAAAATGCATTCCAATACCAATTTCTCTGCCACATGAATTTAACAGGTAGGCCAAAAACGTAGTGTCATTAAATAACAAAAGAGATCCGAAACATAAAAGATTCCATAGAAATCCAAATCAGATTTTGAATCATTATAATTCACAAGTGAATATGTAAGCAGTACTTTTTCTGCAATGTTCACTTCAACCTATAGACCAGAGAACAAACAGTGGATCATGGTAAAGTACGGCAGGAGAGAGCATGGAAGCATGTATGCTAAAAAGAAAAATCGTCCAGGAACTTCTGTCTAGAACATGAAAATTTAAAAGCAGGCAGTGCCATGCGGACAGGCCTTATTTGTCCCTCTATTCCATATAAAGAGAACACGAGGAACTAAACAATGGCACAATGCTATCTATTTTTATACCAGAAATGATAAAAATCTATTCATTATTAACATCTTAAAAGTCTGTTTACAGTAGAACTATGGATACCGTAAAATTTGATTTGAAGCTGTAGTAGCTCAGGGCTTAAACATAACTCTGTGCCTATTACACACCCACGATCTCATCCTAATGTAGGAGGTCCGCACCAGCCGCTTACAAGAGACGAAGGATTTCATAAAAGCCAAAATCATGTCCCTAAGGCAACAAAACAATCCAACTTACAAGGAATATAAACAGGACAGGGTATACACAGTTAATAATCTTAAACACCAATTTTATCTACAACATGGATTTAACTATTGGACTAAAACACGTACAGCTAGTAATTTATATAACAGCAAAACCCCAATCCAGAATCTATTCGTAAAATCTGAAATTGGGGAGTCTGGAACTATGAAGCATAACAGTTCAGATAACGAAATAGGCAGTACCAATACACATTCACAGAGCGATTTATCTGCAACCTGAAGTTAAATTTTAACAACCACTGAACAGAGAAAACATTGAGGGCTTCATATATATGCAGATTGGGTTTTCTGGGACTGTCGAACATTACAATCCTTAGATTTTGGCATGGATCAGACAACCGGCAGATCTGTTTTGACCAAAAAAACCGAACCAATATATAAAAAAAAGCATGGAAAAGATTCAGAATCGCTGAAATTACCTGAAACCCAAATTATCTGAAGCTCTGAAATCCCCGTGAAGCCGTCCATGGAAGCAAATTAAATTCGCCATGCCCAATTGCTTTCATCTCTTCCCCTGAAACACTAGATCAAGGGCAGAGAAGGATAAAAAAGAATTACAGGAATGAATTTAGGGAGTAAGAGGATAGATATAGAGAATATGGGATAAGATTGTGAGCCTTTAATCTTCTGAATCTCTATTTATGGATTGCTTATAATAGAATGTTCAAACCCAATACAAATCTAAACAAGCCCAAATCTCTTGCTTCACCATGACTCTTTGCATGGCCACCGAAGATGAGTTGCTCAAGACATCTGCTTGTTTAGCTCTTTTCTTTACCTTGCCACGAATCTGAGCGCGGTGACCATGACCTCCAACCTCTTGCATTTTGGATAGGACCCACTTCATTTTTGCATGAAAATTGTGAATTGTGTGAGTAGATGTGGTCCATCTCGCAAATAAACCATGTGGCATGTAGGTGTTATCTTCAATTATTCTCCCGTTAAGCACTATTATCAAGCTACAAAGCTACAAAGCTTTTGCATGATGCCCTCCGGATCCTTCATGCTATGGACTAGATGATGGGATCCTTAATGCATGCAATTTAGGGAGTGGGGTTGTGTTTTGGTAATACAAGTTTGATCACCTTGTTGTGACCTTGTTGTGGTTTATTTTATAGACTAGCATATTTATATAATTTGTGGTTAGATTACGTTGATAGAGATTAAATTATTAAGAGATAGTATGGAATGGAAGATAGTTTGGAAAAAAAAATATTTCTCATATTTTTTTAGTTAAACGGATTTAATTGTGAGTTATACATGTCTAGCTACATGTTATCACCAACGTTCTTTATTGGTATCAGTTATCCATTCATCGGCTAGCTCCCAGTTATTTTTTATATTCTTTTTTTAATAATTGTTTATTTCGAATTTTGAATGACTGCCATAGAATCAATCTCGATAGTTCACTTGTCTCATCCTCATCCATAGATGAAAAAGCATAGGCCGTAGTCCACCCCAAATCTCAAATAACTAGCACACCCACAGAGTTTGTGGTTGGATCACGTCAATATGGATCAAATGGTTGAGAGGTAGTTATGGAATGGAAAATATTTTTTTATTTCTCATATTCTTCTAGTTAAACTGTTCAACTATGGGTTATCCATGCCTAGCTACATGTTATCACCGACATTCTTATTGTTATCCATTTATCAAGTATCAGTTATTTTTAATATTCTTTTTCTTTTTTATCTCACATTCTTCTAGTTATCTCCCATGAATTATTAGTTATCCATTCATCAACTATGAGTTATCCCTGCATTGCTACCAGTTATCCATTCATCAGTTAGCTACCAGTTATTTTTTATATTCTTTTTTTATAATTGCTTATTTTGAATTTTGAACAACTGCCATAGAATCAATCTCGACAGTACATTTGTCTCATCCTCGTCCGTAGATGAAAAAGCATAAGTCGTACTCCATCCCAAATCTCAAATTAAAACGTCTATCGACGTAATTACATTCTTGTGGATATGTTAAGTAAGTTTTAAGTAACTTTGATTAAAGAATAATTTTTTATTTTTTTATTTTTGGTACTGGGGGAATCGATAACTGGGCGGTTCTGGTACTCACGTGACACGGGGTCCATTCCCGTCGGCTACCACTATAACCCCAGGTGCGTCCACACAACCCGCAAGCATGGGGCACGGATAAGTCGAGGTGAGATTTGAACGTGAGACCTCCTTTACAACATTCATTCATTTACACAGCACTTGCCAGTCAGTCTACACCCCTGCGAGCTATTATTGTTGTTGTTTTTATTTGATTATTAAAAAGTAATTGTTTGTGAAAAAGATATATTTATACTTTTTAAATACATTTAATTTTTTTTAAATGATAAATTTATTTTTGAAAGTTTACAAGTATTTTTAGAGAGTTGTTGTAAAGCAATAAAGTTGTGTTCATTAAGTTGATCCTAATCTCCCCTTCTAAATGTCAAACAATGTATTTTTTTCTTGATGCTTGACAACTAAGAGTCTTGAAGCATCTTGCAAAAATGTCTTTTGTTATGATAGTTTTGTTTAACAAAAATGCTTATGTCCAATGATTTACATCTATAATATTATTTTTGTATATGTAAAATGACCATTTTTTTTGTGTTAATGGGGAACTAAATGACTATTAATAACTTTAGTAAATGGTTAAGTTTGATTCAAGTTCACTTGGATTTTTGGATGGAAATGTATCTAAGCACAATAACTTGTATTTAGGATAAAGTCTCACACGTGTCAAATAGCACCCATCCCCTACATCAACGAGGGAAAATTTTAGAAACTAATCTTAGTTCAAGAGTAAAATTTAAGGATTTTAAAATCTCAATGGACAAACTTTTTATATTACACCCATTTACTATCTTTAATCTACATTTTATTTAAAAAATAATGATAAATAGAAGGTTAGTTCGGTCTTATTTAGAAAGGAAAGCTCGGAAAAAAGATATCATCTACCTCTTCCAACCAAGCCACCCTTGGTCTCTAACTCCTTTTACAAAGCAAAGAGACAATGCCCCTAGCAAACAGTTACCATTGCTAATGAGAAAGTCAAGTGGTAACACTCCAAAACTCCAACAACATTGGGTGCATATTACAATATTACATTATGTGCACCAAGTCTAAACATGGTTTTGCATGCCTTAACACTCTTAACATGCCTCAACATATTATATGCATATTCAAATCGTATGTATAATAAGAATGTCAAACATCATTAAGATTGTTCCATAAATAGGAATGTCAAACATCACTAAGATTGTTCCATAAGCAATTCCCTAAATTAACATGCTGGCGCATCTGGAATGAAAGAAACCATAGAATATTTCAAGACAATTTTCAACCAGCGTGGAAGATTGCATCAAAAATTAATGCTTTGCTAGGGGAGGTTGTCAGCACGTCTAAGGTCCCTAACAACAAAGAAAATCTGACTGCCAATGAGGAAAATTGGATGCAAAGTCTAAATATTATGGCTGCAAAAAAATGGAAGAATGGGATATCAGGATGGACAAGTCCCAGTTTAAGAACTAGCTTAGAGAAAGGAAGATTTTCAAGCTCTTTTTTGATGGGGCCTCCAAAGGGAATCCAGGAAGAGCGAGAGGAGGAGGCATCATTATTGATCCGGGCGGGAATGTTGTGATAGATTACTACTGGAACATTGGCTACAACTCTAATAATATGGCCGAGGCTTATGGGCTCTGGCAAGGACTCAAGCAGTTGCAAAAGAAAGGAGTGGATGAAGTAATGGTTTTTGGTGATTCCAGGTTAATTATTCAGGCACTGAATGGGGGAAGAAGGGGCAAGAATGAGCGAACTGCAAGACTGATAAACCGGATAAGATCCAAGGCTAAAATGTTTAGGAAGGTCAAGTTCTTTCATATTCTTAGGGAGCTGAATGTTTTGGCGGATATTGCAGCCAATAATCCATAGCGGTAGGCCTCAATGAACTTATGGTTAACTCGGTTGGAAGCAGTGAAATTCCTCCTTAGATCTGTAGATGGTTAATCCGCCCAATGAAAGTAGAGAAAAGGCTGATTGTTGTATCGTGTATCTTTTCAGCAATTTCCTTGTTGAGTTTTTAATATAACATATCCGTTCCTGTTATAAAAAAAATGTTCCATAAACCTAATAGTAACATATAAAAGCAATAAAAAACCACCCATCAACAATAACGAAAACAAAACATCTTTAGTAATTGAACCTTGATTTTGTCATTGATAAATAAACATGTATATAATATAGAACCTTGATTTTGTCATTCATAAATAAACATGTATATAATATATATAGTATAAAGCTTAAACAATTACTCTAATTTCATTCTTTATAAATATTTATATCATTTATTTATTTGTGTTTGTTAATTTGTATATGATTTTTATGAGTAGCTTGTGATCTAAAAAACTATGGTCCAAACACATTTAAGTCGTCAAAATTATCCAAAGATCGTACCTTATTTGTTGGCATTATTGGATTTTAAGTGTCTCCTCCCAACTACCTTACAAAATCTGAACTTGGATTGCTATATAAACTAAAACACATCAAAACCAACTATTCTAACGAAATTTGACAAACATTTCTATTATAAAAATATTGTTGTATTTAATTTTCATTTTCCTATTTCCATACTACTAATTTAATTAATCTAATTGATTTAAATTGTTTATAGTTTTATATAATTTATATAAAAATTTCAATTTCCATTCATTAATTATAACATGCCCGTATTATTCCGTATTATTTAAGATAAGAAGTTTGGTGGATGGTAGAAAATGTTAACATTGCCATTATCGCATCAAATTAGATTGAATGAAGATAATGTTGTTGTTAATAAATAAGGTTTGAGATAATTAACTAAGTTTAGTTTAGTGTTTATAAATATAATTATTATTTTATATATATATATATGTGATTGAATAGAGATAATGTTATTGTTGATAAATAATATTTTAGATACTCAATTAAATTTAGTTTAGTGTTTATAACTAACACGATTACTTAATTTGTGGTTGGTGAAGGTTGATAGACCACAAGTTAAGTATCATGAAATTATACGTTATACATGTATGAACTATCAATCCACCCAAAATTAGACTTTACCCATGCATTCATGCATAATTATGAGTTCTTCATTTATCAATCTTCAGTTATGTTTTATCTTTTTTTTTCTCTCTGACATTCTTCTAGTAATCTACCATGACCTGTTGGTTATCTCATTCACAAGCTACGAGTTATCCATTCATCAGCTACCAATTATTTTTTATATTCTTTTTTATAATTGTTCATTTCAAATTTCTAACGACTGTCATAGAATTAATCTGGACAGTACACTTGTCTCGTCCTCATGCAATCTTGGAAAAGCATGGATGGTATTCCACCCCAAAAATCTGTCACGTCCCCATCCCTCCCAGCGAGCAGAGAGGACGCGACCCTGGACTTAACCAGCCGGGCTAAGAGCCCATGAACATGTACAGGCATAAATTAAATGCTGAAATGCTAAAACAGAATGCTTAAACAAATTTGAACTAAAATATGCACACAGGAATGTTTATGATACACAGATGCATTTTAATCATCATACACAGCGGGAAACCAACATCATTCATACATGCATGCATTCAAACAAGCATTCTTTCCACATGTTCATTTCATTTTCATTAACAGGAAATATAGAATTGCAGAGGTAAAATACACAAGATCACTTATCTTATGAAGAATTCGATCCGCAACCAGCTACGTCGCTGCAACGTTCCACCCAACCATAGGCCAGCGTGCTCCTTAATCTCTCAGCAACGCTACCACCCCCGAGCTGGGCATGATTCTCCAAGGAATAAGGGAACTAACAGGCTTACACATAGCCAAGGATGTCCAAAACATAGCCAAGCCAACACAGTTGGGTTTATCAGGCCATTAAGGAGCTGGGGAAGGCAAATTGCTAAGCTGGTGAGCTCATTACAGAGCCAAGGACACCTACACCAGAACTAGCCTGACCTCTAAGACACCCATCCACACCCAACACAAAGAATCAGTCCCTTCTCTGCTACACAGTCCCTCAGGCCCTGCATTCCCTTCCAGTGCTATTCAGGGGTGATGGAGAAGAAGGCCAGCCCTCTAGCTCTGTCTATGTGGTTCCAACCACCAGGTTTATCAAGCAAAACTAAGCCAACATCCCTGCTCCTCTCACAGTCCGAAGACCAACCATTGCACTCAGGCAACTCATTTAGTGGTCACAGCTTAAACAGGGAAAAACGAATCTCAAGTGACATACAACAATTTCCACACGCAGCAACAACACTCTTACAGCAGGGGGAAAATCAACAGTCCGTTCAAGGCAATTGAGCCACGGGAAGGCTCACACAGACCATGCTGGAAATGAATTTACAAACTCCCGGCCTGGGTGTGAGCAACAATCAACGCAGAACCCACAATTCGAACCATGGGGAAAGGATTCAGCCACATCATTCACAAATCCGTGGAGGAAACGGCGTGGGTAAAAACCAGGGAGATTCCTGTGCGTGGAAAGAAATAACGGATTGGCAATGGTGGAAAATGAACAGAGCACAGAGAGGACGCGAAATTTCAGTGCGTGGGTGTTCAGCAACTCGTGGAGAGAGGAAGAAAAAATCTGCGGGAGACCAAAAATGCCCAAAGCCTGTGCGTGAGGAGAAAACAAAACCAAAATCGTGGGGAGAGTAGAATTGCCTGCGTGAAGGATGAGGACGAATTGAATGAAGGGCATAGGCTAGGACTGACAGTCCTGCCACCCCACACCCCAAAACAATAACTGCCATAACTCCTCCCAGCTGCCAACAAAAATTCTTAAAGAAGGTGGTTCGACTAAGACAAGGGAAAAAGACACATGGGTATTTTTTCCTTACTGGCCAAAGTTTGACAAATTTCCCCCACATCCTTATCCTTGGGAAAATCATGCCCCTTTCGATTTAGTTGCCGCGATCGTAGCTGGTCGGGTTCATTTAATTAATTACAGATGCATATTTACATGATGACCAATATAATATATGCCGCATGCCCCGATATACCATCGGTGACAATTTAAATCCAAAACATAGCATTACCGATCAATGGTGGGGCCTTGGCCTTTAACTCCACACCATGATCATTTACAATATATACATCATCATATACATCTTAATGCAACGGGGTCAAAACCGGGGCATTACAAAATCTAAGATATAAACACCTATCGACATAACTAGCAACAACCATATTAATAATATTAATACGTTTGAGTACATCGATAGGTATATATTTCATATTGCACATCAAATTACCTCCATTCTGTGTGCCCACATTGCAAGATTGAGAGTTTACTTGAAATGCCATGCGAACTGCACATCAACTGGATGCCCAACTACTAGATGCAGAAGTTTATTAAGAGTGTGGAGGAGAGGATTTTATTAGGAGTTCAACTCTTACACGAACTACACATTAGCTATCAAATGGAGTTCGACTAAACCTTATGCACATTAGTTCGACTCCCAGCTGCTAGATGGAGTTCGATTATCACATGGACTACACATTACCATGCCACTAACTACAGTTATCACATGAGTTCAAAGGAGTTTATTAGGAGTTCGACTAAACCTTGTGCACATCAGCTCGACTTCTAACTACTAGATGGAGTTCCAATGTCACACATACTACACGTTACCATGCTATTAAGTGCACTTATCATCAGAAGAGCTACTAGAAAGTGCAGTTATCACAAGAGTTATTTTCTGTTTATTTTGCTATTGTTGATTATGACTTTTGAACGACTACCATATAATCAATATGGACAATACACTTGTCCATAGATGAAAAAGCATAAATGGTAGTCCACCCCAAAATTCTAAAATATAAATGTCTATAAACATAAATATAATTATTCTTTATCATTTTTGTATTTGTACTAGCAATTGCCCCAAAAGGTGCAATAAAAGGCCGAAGAAAAATTGAATATATATACATAAATTAAATTGAAGAGAAATATCTCATTTTAGAATAAGTGTACAGACAAACCAACGTGAAACAACACTTCTCTCGATTGAAAAACAATATTTCTTGATGTTTGAATATAGATGATTATCATACTTAAAAGTCATAAATATTGGAAATTTATATTTACAATAATATTTGTGAACAATGTTCTCTTGGTTTGTAAGAACATGAAGAAATGAACCAAACCTAACCAAATGAATAGATAAATGTTCTTGTATATTTATATTGAAAAGTCAGAGAAATAAAAATAAATGTTAAATTTCAACATGTTCACACTTCACACTGTATGGCAATTTATTTGATGTGAAAATGAAGTTGTTATCTATGCTACTTGGTAATAGATTTTTTTCTCATTCAATCAGATTGAGTAATATATGAGTTTTGACTACTCTTTTTGTATATAGCTACTGTTCTTTTTCTAGGTTTGAGCAAATTCTTTTGATATGATGGTCACTAGTTGTGACTTTTCAGAGTAGCTTATTTTTCAAGACATTTGGGTCTTTAGTTTTCTTCGGATGTTTTAGTCTAGCTGAGATAGCTGGCTCAGGGTGGAAACATTTTGGAAAATTGTAATTATGTGTGACACAACTTTTTATAATATAAAGTTGTCTTTTTAGCTTTGAAAAAATAAACATTAAAATTCAACACTTTTGATACATTACAATGCTTTATAAATATTACATGTTAAAATTACTTTAAAAATGTAAGTATATTTGATTTTGAATATTCATATTGAAAATGTACATTATCCACAACATTTTTTAAATACTAAAAAATTTCTAAGTAATACATAGTAGACTTACTTAAAATTTGTAAGTCTATTTGATTTAATTTTGAAGTCTACATATAAGTAGAGTATTTGATTTTAAATTCCCTAATATTAAAGTGTTATTCTATTTTTNCTTATATCTTAAAAAAATTGATAAAAATATAAAAACTTGTTTTTATAGTTAATTATAAAAATTAAAAATAACAATTATGTTTTAATAAACTTTTCTTTAAATTAAAATTATTATATATATTGAATTTTAAAATCTATATATTAAATTTTAAAATATATTTATTTAAGTGACCATTTTTTTCAATTAAAAAATATTTAAGAACGATATGTATATTGTTATTATTTTCTTTATTATTATTATTATTATTAAACATTTTTATTTACTATTATTTTTTAAAATAAATAATCAAAATACGTATACCTCTTTTAGTAATGTAATAGTAAGAAGTCAATGCTAGTAATCGTATAAATCATTCATGTAATGAGATAGCATTGATCATATAATCAATAATGAGTAAATTTGTGTAGTGATAAAATGTAGAGATATATGTGCATCCCACATTAATGATGCATTTTTAGTTTTTAAAAAACATAAAAAAAAACTTGAATATTAATAAAAAGCGACAAAGAAAGAAACATATAGTCTCTAATTAATATCATGAATTTTCTTTAAAAAACGTTTGAATCTCAATTTTGATAAAGCTATAGCACTATAGAAAAAAATATTTGAAATACTTTATATTCAAAAGACCTTCATCCCAAAATGTGTTGACTCCAAGTTAACAAGAAATAATTTTTGCATTTCATCCTCATAGATATCCAATA
>LPNX010996631.1:110765-128006 GCA_001517045.1 Pseudotsuga menziesii | reverse complement strand
ACCTACTTTTCACTTCAAAATGTAATTTGTATTTTATAGGAGTGCACATGTTTTGACCATTAAATGAATTTACACCTGCAATGAAAGCATGAATTTACCCGAATCACTCTTTGTTAAAGTTATTGCATTTGTTACTTTGTTTATCATAATTGGTAGAAATGGAACAATCATGATATCCCTTCAGGATAACCGCGCCAAAACATTATAATTGCATAGATGTAACAATCTCCCCACTTCTTTGTTATTTCCTAAAAGCATTCTACTTGTTACATAACCTTCATATATGGAATAACACATTCATAATATAAGGTAAAATAAAATAATAGTAGTATTACACTTTCTAGAATATATCCATATGCATTTATTTGAATTATTTGATATTTTCTTTTTCTTCAAATATGTTTAGAGACAATACTTATATAAAGTTAAACTACTTTTAGCATTGAAAAATACAATATTTCTATTTTTTTTGTTTCTTTGTCTATTATATATTTATTAAGAGATTCTCACTTTTATATAATTTAGGGGATGTTACAAAAAGTTTGATACAAATATAAGAACTGGTTTTATAGTTAAATTGTAAAAATTAATAATAACTATTATATTCAAATAAATTTTACTCTCAAGTAAAATTTACTTTCAATTAAAAAATGTGTTTTGGTTAAATATTTTGNAAAATTCAACCCTTATAAACCTTGGAATTTCTTGTTACAATGTTTTCAATTTTTAATTAACTTCTTTATAGTGATGAATATTTTGGTGAATGCATATTTAACAAAGTTTTACATTTTTTTTAATTATTTGTGTTTCATTTTTTTATATATACAATGAAAAGTATTAATTACATTACAATCACTATATTAAGTTCTCATAACAACAATAATATGATTTGTAATGTATGGTCATATTGATATTATTAAATAATTTAGAAATACCACGAATTATGTTACATTTACCATTATTTTATATTATCTTTAATATTTCCACATAGTTGACCTCACCAAATTTCAAATATTTTAATTTACCAATCTTTATTAAGAAGAAATCCGTGCGATGAGTCATAATGTTTGGACCCTTTAAATAATTTTAAAATACCATGTATATAAATGAATTAGTGCGGGATACAAGTACCAGTGCCATAAATAAATGTCACTAGAGCAGAGAGCTGTAGATGCCATCACGTTTCACGTTTTTATTTGATCAATGGACAACCACAAAAGGTACAGGGTTTTTCAAACCCGACCTCGAAGAAAGTAGGCCTTTGGTCTAAATATCAATTTTTTTTAAATAATCTAAAAATAAAAATATCACAATTTAAATACTAGCACACCCACATAGTTTGTGGTTGGATCACATATATAGGGATCAAATGGTTAAGAGATAGTTATGGAATGAAAGACACCTTGGATTTGTTTTGTATTCCTCGTATTTTTCTAGTTAAACAGGTTTAATTGTGAGTTATACATGCCTATGTACATGTTATCACCGACATTCTTCATGTTATCCATTTATCAACTATCAGTTATTTTTTATATTATTTTTCTCTTTATCTCACATTGCTCTAGTTATCTGCCATGAACTGTTGGTTATCCATTCATCACCTACGAGTTATCCATGTATTGCTACCAATTATCAATTCATCAACTAGCTACGAGTTATCCATGTATTGCTACCAATTATCAATTCATCAACTAGCTACGAGTTATTTTTTATATTCCTTTTTTTTATAATTGTTTGTTTCAAATTTTGAACAACTACCATCAAATCAATCTCGACAGTACACTTGTCTCATCCTCGTCCGTAGATGAAAAAATATAGGTCGTAGTCCACCCCAAATCTCAAATAAAAACGTCTATCAACGTAATTAATTTTTTTTCCAATAAATATTTTAACTTACCATTAATTTTAATAGTCAAATTAAATGTTCATTAAAAAAAAATGGTCACCATTTAAATATTCATTATTACATAATGAAGATTCTAACTTACCACTAATCCTAATGGTCAGAGTTGGCTTGTCATAATAGCATTGTATGTTAATTAACAAAAGTTTTTTTTGGGTGATTATCATTGTTTAAAATGTTTGAAAGTATTATTAATTATTTTCATAATGAATATTCTAATTTACCACGAATCTTAAACATAACATAACATTGTATGTTCATTAACTAAAGTGTTTGGTGATTATCATCATTTAAAATGTTTGAAAGTAATTAGATCTTAACTAGCTCGTTTTTCTCAACGAATATTATAACTTATCATTAATCTTATCCGTCCAATAAAATGTTCAATAAAAAATTAAAATGTTACAATTTAAATATTAGTTATTTTCATAATGAATATTCTAATCCTAATGGTGCAACTTGGCTTGTTGTAGGTTAATTAAGTAAAGTTTATAACTTGTCATTAATCTTATCGGTCCAATTAAATGTTCATTAAAAAATTAAAATGTTATCATTTAAATATTAATTATTTTCATAATGAATATTTTAATCCTAATGTGGCAAGTTGGCGTGTCATCCATTGTACGATCATTAACTAAAGGTTTTGGTGATTATCATTAATAGTGCAAGTTGCCTTATTATAACATTGTATGTTTATTAATTATATTTTTTTGAGGGGTGATTGTCATTGTTTAGAATGTTGGAAAGTAATTAGATGTAAATTAGTTTGTCTGTTTTATTTTTATTTTTAATATGAGTTTAAAATTTAATAAGATGTAAGTAAGTTTGTTTTTAAACATCCCAGATGCAGGTGCTCATGAGGAAGAGGACATGCGACATAGATAGGAGCAGGCATAGACGATAGGCATAGAGAGGACATACGACATAGAGAGGAGCAGGCACGTGCTATGGTAGATGGCAACTAGCCCCCCTCCCACCTCCATGCTTAAATTTGATAACCATGTCCTTCATGTGTGAACAGACCTCTCACACACTACTTCAAACGACATTTTCAATTGCAATGTCCATTGCTCTGGCTATGAACCTGTTGGCAAGTCCTTTTAATCTCACTATGTGTCCTTGGAGTGCTCTGAAAGATCTTCCTCCCGCTGCCCATCAGATACGCACCAGATGCACCATGGTTAGCATCATTTCTGCTTTGCACTAGTCAGATCGTCATGAGCCCTGCGAAATGATCCATTGCATTTGGCTTGGAGACCAATGGATGTCTCGTAGATACTCAAGCACAGGCTATAAAAATTGCGACCCGGAGCTCCAGCTTGTTAACAGAGTCAGGACGTCGAATCCTCAGTGCACTGGATCCAGTATTAGTCTTCTTCAGCATGATCCCTCCTTGGCGAACGCCCCAATCAACAAAAAACGCGCCAAGCATAATCTTTCCTCCTCAGCGATGGCTTCGGTGGGAAAAGGTGAGCATGAGGCAGATTGAGAGGCTCTTTTCCAGGAGGAAACTCCTGCTCACATTCGGAACTCCATCACGACCATGGAGGAATATATTTATGGAGAATTTAACCTCAAATTGGGGCATGAACTTACCATCTCCAACTACTGGAGGATGAAATTGATTTTGGTCACGTCAATGAGTGAACGAGAAAGCTTCAGGGACTACGTGAACCTCACGGTTAGCACCTTCAAGGAGGATGTTGAAAAAGGGTTGAACCACATGAAAGACCTCATGCTGCTCTCTGAGCCTTCCTTTAGCAGGGCCAAAAAGGATGACAAGAAAGCTGACACCATCAAGGCTATGGAAGATGAGGCTGAATCCTCGAGGAGGTTCTAGCAGTTCTGCACAATTTTACTGGTCTTGTTATTTTTATGATCTCTCCAAGCCTCACTTTTTTCTTTAATTTATTAAGTTGTATCATGTTGTCAACATTTAAAGGTTGGGCGGCAGTAGTCATGGTTAGATTTTCGGTCAAGACCCTTTTGCGTAACTCTCTCAGGTGGTTCCATGGCCATTGCTTGACTCCATGTCTTTGGAGTGAGCCCCGAATATGTATCTATCTTTTTTTACTATGCAATAGAAGGAACGTCTCTCTCTTACTGATAAAAAAAATGTTTTTAAACAAAACTTTCTTATCTTGAAGTGTACGACCTAAAAGTTTTTTTAACAATGTGGTTTACTATAATAAAGTTGTGATGTTTTTCTATGGAAAAAGTTTGTTTTTAAAGGAATATGTTTAAATATTCGACAATTTGGTTTGAACAAGGGTTTTTCCTTAGAACTCGATGATTATTATTTTGCAAAATCTAAATTTAACTATGTTTTAATAGCACTTTTGATGATAGAAATGGATTCAACACCATAAAAAACCCCTACAGCACCCAAAATTTTAAAGTTTGGCAATTGTAATCATAAATTTTAAAAATTTATGTCGGGATTTTTCAAAATCGTGTCGAAAAAATCAAATATTTTTCGTTCAAAATCGTCGAACTTTTAGACTACGCTCTTTTAAAGTGGAAGTTTATGATATTGGTATAATTTTAAAATTTTGATGTACAACAATATTGTTGTGTGTAAATAATATTTGGTTGTTTGATGGTGTAATGAGGTTGATATCCTCTCTTGTTATATGCAATTGGGTTTTGGATTGTTAACATGTTTACTTACATCTAAGAAAGATGAGCTCTTAACCAATCAGAAGTAGATTAGGTTATACCTCACGAGCAAAGGTCCATTTTAGACTGAATAATATCCACCAAATACCCAATATCCCTATCCAACCATGACTAAGGGTACTAACAAAATAGTCATATAATATATGCACCACATAACCATCAACTCTTTACAAGAAGTCTGAGGTACTACACCTGAATTGCAATTTAAAATATAAAAAAAAAAACATAAACAAAAACATGAATGGAATATAATAAGAAAAGTTTTATGGTTAGAAAACTTGGCTTTACCTTAACATAAACGTTGATAACTTCAAAATATATTCATCTTAAATGTGTAGTAGGAAGAGGTACAAACACTAGAGTTGAACTATTTGTTTTATGGATTCTTTTGCAATATGTCCATCAAAACAATTTTAAGAAATTACAATGCTTGGTGACTCAAAATTTGTCATTGATAGGGAAATCAAGAAACATAGAATAGAGATCCTAGGCCTAGAACTTTTGCTCAACTTAATTAAGGAAGAAATTGAGTCCTTCAAATGGGGAATTAAATAAACAAGCAAACTCTCTTCCCAAGTAAGCACTCACACTCAATGAAGGAATATTAATTGAACAGGTCTTCAACATTGAAGTCCTGTAGTTTGAGATAGAAATTTCGTTGTATTACTTTTATCTATAATGTTTTTTTGCTCATCTTTTTGTTTTTGAAAGAACTCCAAGTTAAAAGGGTTATGACTATGTTATTTGCTTACACCAAATAGTTCATGATATGTTTAGCATCATATGGTAAACTCAATCTTTTTTTAAAAGGTCATTGATCAATGTTTTGGAATATAAAGACTTTTTCTTTTAAAAAACTTCAAAATATATTGATTTTAGATGTGTTTTTTGGTTTGATATAATATTAGTAGTAGTAGTTACCCATATGAAATTTGGATTTGTAACCTTTTATTTACAACTTTTATTCCAAATAACCCATTACCAATTACTCTAACCCATAAACATAATCCATATATTATTATCAAATTATAAATAAAGTAATTATATATTTTTAAAAATTACTTATATAAAATAAAAATTAAATCTCTTTCCAATAAAATGATTATATGTTTTTAAAAATTATTTAATTAAAATATTAGTTGTATTTAATAAAAGTTATATCTCTTTCCAAGTTTGTAATTTTTTAATAAAAAATTAAAATGATGTTTATAAAAAAAATAAAATCACCAATTGGAAAAACAATAATTATATATGTAATAATAAAAAATATTCATAAAAATCAAAATCATTAATTAAAATGCACCAACAATAATTATATATATAAAATTTTAATAATAAAAAATTATTTATAAAAACCAAAATCACTAATTAAAAAGCATCCACAATAATTATATATATGGAAAATTTTAAGGATCCATAATGATTTGAAAGCATATAAATTTTGGTAAATCTTAGCAATTCTTAAAATGTCAACTATAAAATATTTTGGCAATATTTTTTATAAAATTAATTCAATTTATAAGGATTTTATATAGTTTATATTATAATTTGGAGATTTTTAGATTGAAATTTTTTTACCCCATTAAAACTAGGCGAAACAAGGCTTCAAAAAATGCAAATTGACAAAACATTTTTTGAAAAAAACATGGAAAATAGCCTATGGGCTAAATTTCGCCCCTAAAATACTCTCAAAACCATTATTTTATTGATTTGAACAAATTTTCTATTGTCGTTTTATTTTATAATTTGAACTTTTGCCTTTGCTTCTTTTTTTCTTTTTTTCTACAAAAAAATAAAATAAAATAAAATAAAATCGCAATCAATTCTATTAAAATTAACCACTTTGTACATACATTGTAGTCTATCACTAAGTAAGTACCTATTAAAACAAAAAAAAGGATGTCAGAGAGTTCTATTGATCCCAATATTACATCTATGATAAAAATCTAAAAAGAAAACATGAAACTGTAAAAAAAGAAGAATGAAGGCTGATTTTCAATATCATGTTCGACAACGATTGCATCTATGCCATCCCATAATTTCCAAGAGTGTTCGGCCATGCAAATGCTAATTTTGGAGAGAGAGCCGGTTGTCATGTTCCTCTCAAACCGCTCTGATACGATTTTATCATGACCTCTGAGAGAGAGTCGATTGTCATGTCTGATGACAACCGACTCTCTCTCAGAGTCTGATGACCACAGGTCACGATAAAACCTCTCTGATACCACTTGTAAGAATATAATTCTTACATGTTGCATAATGTAATTTTTATATATAATTCATGATAATATGAATACATTGTCTCTCGGTATATATAGTACATAATAGTGAAGAGTTTCTCTTCTCATGTCGTTGTTGCATTTAGCATATATAATATTAATTAATTAATTACTTAATCTAATTTATTATTTTATTTAGATATTATTATATTTGGTATGTTACATACATCGAAGAATCGACATAAACATCCTGGAAGATAGTCTTGTTCCTCACAATCCAATCCCCCCAAATCAAAAGGACTGCCAAAGTTATGAAGTGTTGAAAAGTGTCATTTTGGTGTCACTCATTCTAAGCAACAACAAAGTCTGCACCATTCCATCTAAATCGAACACCAAAAAACTATGTTGCATAACTCCACATAGATGAGATGTAAGAACACTGAATAAAAAGATTAGAGATGGATTCAAAGGCCTCACAACATAAAGGGAATCTACTAGGCCCTATGTCCAAGAAAGAAATCATTCTATCCCAAATCGGGACTCTGTCATTCATATCAAGGCAATTTTTTTTTATTATCTTCAAAGGGCAATTCAGTTGCCAGATAGTGGAGTGCCACCAAATAGGAGCAGGTGGGTCTTCTTCAACCCGATCTACCCTGTATCCAAGATTGGGTAAATAATTGCCACAGACTTCATTCTTAGACCAAATAAGAGAGACCTCATTATCACTAAGAAAAAAAACAACTCTACAGAGATCTTTGACATACTGCTCCCTGGCATGATCTCCTTCAAATACCTAATCAACAACATTGAGCCACATATGTTTGATAGGAGATGAGTGACTGTGATCCAAAATTTGATAAAGAAACCATATACCTTTGTCCTATAGATGCATAAGCATATCCTTGGGGAGGTGATATATAGTAGAACAACCATGCCTAGGATCTTTCCCGATCCAAATCTTCCTACCATTGCCAATATTCCAAACTAACCAGTCTCCAATAACATCATAAGCTCTAATCATGGTTGTCCATATTATGGAAATATTTCTAGTTGCTTTATTCCGAGATATGATCCATAGCTCAATGGTTAAAGGATATAAATATTTCTAGTGGATAACTGTCACCCATAGACCTTCACTTGTAATCAACCTCCAAATGCATTTGCCTACAAGAGCTTTGGCAAAGCTAGGATAAGACAATTTCTAAAACATTGTAGGATGAAAGAATTTGTCATCTTTGTGATCCTAAGAAGGTAGATGATGGAAGCACTTTCTTTTGATGTCACGTGTATGCCCAATTAGATCTCATTTTTAGAAAATATATAACACTAATCACATTCATAACATTTTAACTCATCAAAACTATGAAAATTTAGGAAAGTTTATGTATTATTTTTAAGCATAAAAATAAAATTATAAAACAATCCAAGTAACTCCTTACTATTTTTTTAAATCCAAATATATCAAAGTTGTTTATTCATCATCAACATCATTTTTTTTTATCTTTCTTAAGATTTAATTAACCACAATTACAACATTATCATCATATATCATATATTTACATAATTTCTTAAGTCTAATAAACCAAAATCTCATCATCATCAATATTACATATTAATATAAAATATTATATTTTAAAATTTTTATTATATCCTATATATTTATTTTGATTCACTTAAATAATTTATTATAATTAAATAACAAATATTATATCAATTTTAAAAAAATGTTATGCCATTTAACACTCCTCAACATGTGTTTGTTTTACATAAATGTGGAATATGGGACTATTCACAAAGTATAAGTACTTAATATTTTTAAAGTTGCACAACATCTAATAGTCAAAACTTTTAGCCAAAACTTTTAGTGGTGGGAAGGGTGATGTTTAAAAAAAAAAAAACGATACTCTTTATTTAAAATATTAGTATAGTGTAGTTCAAAAAAGGTCAAAAGCATAAAATAGTCTTCTGGAAATAAATAAATCCTAGACCAGGAAATTAGTCGACCCAACCTGACAAAACAACGAAGATAGACGAGAGAATTTGAGCAACCCAGGAAACCACTAGAAAGAGAGGTATCATGGCCACCCCAACCAAAACCGAGCACCACCGAGGCTGTCGGCACTCAACTGAAAGCGTTTAGGAAATCACGGCCCAACAACATACCGGCAGGTGACCAAATCTCGAAAAAAATGAAACCAACATCCGCCCCCAAAGCCCATTTCGATAAGGAGTCCGCCATCGAATTATGCTCACGAAAAATATGGGAGAAGGCGACTCCATTAAAAGAGTTAATCAAGCACCTTAGACGACCCAACCAAGGGGAAAGATGGAGAATGTGAAATTGATGTAGACCCAAGGCCCAATCGATAACCACCTTTGAGTCGTCGAAGATGTGGATTCTGCCAAGGTCGATAAACATTGAGAATCTCAGCAGCATCCGCAAGGATAATAATTCACCATTAGTATTTGTTCCTGAGACACAGTTCATCCACAGCCTGTACATGGAGTGATCTTCCAGTGTATAAGAGGCACCGACCCCACAGAGTTATGAAGCCCCTTGGGACGCTCCGTTGAAGAAACCAACAGTCCTATGAGCTGGGGCCACTACCTTTGGCATCCTTTCTTTTTTGTGAGCAGAAACACGTGGAGTGAGCGTGCCACCAGATTCTAAATAGGCATGCAAAGACCTTTATGCAGCATATGTGTAACTCAACCTTAAGCCCTCAAAGATGATATGGTTTCTGCATCGCCAGATCTCCCAGAGGATGAAACATGACAAAGTGTGCCATTCAGGGAACTTTACCCTCCAAGAGGTAAAGCATGATGATAGGGAGTCTCTGCCCCAGGGGGAGGCTTCATTTATCACAGGCCTGATGAGCCCCCACACTGATTGACAAAAACAACATGAAACAAATAGATGAAAAATGATTTCATCACATAGACTACATAAAAGATAGATACCTGGGCTAAACACTCCTCTGCGTGAAATATTGTCCCAAGTTAAAAGCTTGTTTTCCATCACCATCCAGCAGCAGACGGTTATGCGGGGAGGCAACTTCCATTCCCATATCTTGTACCACCAAGCACAAAGGACATGATGTTCATCCATTAAGAACTGGTATGCCAACCCTGCCGAGATTCTTCCCATAACATAGTAAAATGACTAGCTCAAACGATAAGAGGATTTGACCAGGGATATTGTCCCCATCCTTAAACCAAGGATATATGTCGACCATTCTTTTTCCAAAGCACCCTACAGGCCCATCTATGAAGCCGTTAACCAACCTTGTATGGATGATCCTCTGACTGATGCCATAGCAATATGATAAAGGGAATAAAAACCTTTGCAGTGAAGAAGGAACAAGAACTCTTTTGATAGCATGTAGGAGCCAAGGCCTCCAATAATCAGAAAGGTGATCTTATTATGAGTGGCATGATGCTAAATATTAGCTTATAAGAAATACAATTTATTTGATAACCTATAGTTTACAACTATTAATGAATTATAATATTTATATAGAGTATTGATTGCCCATATGACTTTTTTGTAATTTTTGAAGAATGTATTTACATTAATAAAATATAAATATGAATTTTCTTCCAGGAAAAAAGAAAATATCAAATAAGATATAATTGATAAATAACAAGATTACATGTATTCTTTACATTTATATATTGCATTAGTTCTTTGTCTTTTTAGTCATGTTTATTAGAGATTGTATATTTTGATATTGGCAATTTAATAAATTTTAATGATAATGTATAGATAAGTAGTAACGAGGATTCTTAAATGTAGAGGTTTTTTAATATTATGTGGGGTTATTATAAGTTTGGGTTGAATTTATGGTTGAAATAGATGATAATTCACATATGTATATATATGTATGTTGTGGATTCAACTTTATATTTATGCTTTCTTTAAGGTTGATATTATTAATTAAGTTAAAATATTATTGTAAGCTATTGATATACTTAGAGGTAAAGTTTAACTTATACCGGAATAGAGGGTGACTTGTATACATAATATAAATCAATGTTCATCTATGCATCCTCTTTAAGGTGAACACTATTGACTAATTATCTTTATAAAAGATTTTACTCGGCCCCTTGAGGTAATCATGGTGGCACCTAAAGCTAGGGGAGATAGTATCATGTCATGACCCATGTATACAAATCATGGACCCTGGCTCATTAACATGCCCACCTTAAGGCTTGTTAAAATTTAAATTTACAACAACTAGTTGTGGTACAATGGTTGAGACAAAGCATCACCACAACAGTGACCAAAGTTAAAATCTTATAAGTATAAATCCTTGATCATGTATGTGAGTTGGTTAAGTTTGACAACCTTGCATTAAAGTTGACTTTGTAAATTCATGGCATCTCATTAATAAATAAGCATAGTAATCATGGTGAAGGAAAGCTTATTGAAATTGTAAAGTCACAATGCTCATATTCATTTATTAAAATAGAAATATTTTTAGAGACGTGTTTAATTTATCATAATTCATCTTACTTATAAGATGACATTTAAAGTAAGAAAATTAAACACAAATTTGAATTAACTTCAACATTAAAAATACCCCAAGGGGTGGCAAGTACAAGGAAGCGAAATAGGGAGGGTCAGGGAAGCGAAACAGGGAGGGGGGCGCATCCTTGATCCTAATGCAAATCAAGAAATGAACTATAAATGGGGACTAGGGATAGCCACAAACAACCAGGCATGTGCATTTGCTCTCCTTCGAAGGAGCTAATAACTTTGGACTTAAATAATATCAAGACTTTAATTGTCATTGCAGACTTTTCTACAATAATTAACTTCGTGAATAACTTGAACACATCATCCATTGGAAATCTAGCTAGACTCATTGCAAGAATATATAGGAGGCTCTATGCTTCAAATGCATAAAATATTACCATGTTATAAGGGAATATAATTGCTAGGCAAATAGCCACACTTATAGAACCTTGAAATTGAATGAAGGTGTGCTTAGAGAAGGTAGGGAATTACCTTTCTAGTCTATCCCCTAAGTTTACTATGAGTTTCATCAATGAATGCATGTCATCCATGTTGCCATGTCAAAGAAGGAACATAGTTTATAATAGGAGGTGCGATGCTTTGGGTATCGTTCTCATAGTACCCTCACACATGCCACTCTTAATGAGCAAACAACACTTTGAAGCATTGGGAAGTTAAGACGAAATACATGTGGGATTAGGGAATTTTGGGAATGTTGGGACCACTCTAGTGTGAAGGTAAGCTAGGGTGGATTTGGAATGGGTCCTCCATGGCTATCTTCTTTAGATTTTCAACATCGCCAAGGAAGTTAATTGTCTGGGACAAACTTTATGGATTTATCTTATTATCGGTTTGAATTTTGGTTTGATTTGGATTGATGTTTTGAGGATCCATTAAGCCTTATTTTTCTTTGATAATATAAAGGATTAGACTATACACCCATTTGTGTTTTCTACTATGGGATATGTGTGAAAAGGCGGTCGAGACCCTTTCCCTCTTGAATTAATGTAATCCATTTATTCACTTGTGGGTTTATTGGGGCCTTCAATTTCTTTTTCTAAATGCTTATTCTAGGAATTCTCTATTTAATTTTGTTGTGGTTATAATGGATGCATATTTATGGAGTCTTTAGGCCATGGATCGCCTCGAGAATCATGGGAACTATCTTGGGAAAAGACATGAAAAAACATAGGGTTATGTGCATGCCTGAGGATTTTACTAATTGTAACATGAATTAGTGAGCCTAAAGAAGATGAGCTTGTTCACTAAATGCTTGAATACATGTACTTGGAAAACCTACAATCACAACCCACCAATGTTGACCAAGATGAGACACACAACAAACATGTCTTTCATTAGTCTTCACAACTTCTAATTTTATGTTATGCAAAACAATCTTGATATAAGGTGTCTTTTAAACTTTTATGCTAGTACAAACCTTTTGAAATCCTCTACGAAGGACGATATAATTCTATATGCTTCATACTCTTACTACTTGCTTGATATGTTGAATTTTGGACTAAGTGACGACATCTTTTTTTGTATTACAATGCTATCAATTTGATTACAACTTTTTTAATACAAATATTAACCATTCTTATTAAAAATTTAAAATTATTCCATTGAAAACTTTATAAACATATTCTATATATATATATAACATAAACACCAAAAAGACTTTTATATAAACAAGAAGAAAAGATACATACATGTTGGCCCCAACAAATATAGAGGGTTTGATGAGCAATCAAAATTCAATGACTTGCAGTCCTTCAAAAGTTCTTTCAAAGGTTTAAAAAAGCAGAGCTGTCTATGTCCTATTAAATTGCCTTTTATTGTTAAATTATAACATACCAGCCACCAAGGCTTAAACAAAAATACATTGATTAAAATTTGGAAAAGAACACACATAAATCATTCCTGACTCGGTCTTCCACTACTCTTGGATGGACTATGGAGGCTTCTTCCATGGGAAAGGTGCCTTCCTATTGCATTAGTTCATTGATGCCCCTACTCCAGCTTGCCATGTCCTTCTGGATGTCATTAAGCATTTCCATTTGTTGCACAAACCTATTCTCATTCATTTCATTACTCTCCATGTATTATTGATGAAATTGGTGCCTTAGATTTCCAATGGCTCTCATGAGCTCCTCATGTCGTCTGGTCTAGATCATCTCAAGATTTAGCATCTGGTGCATTAGTTCCTCTGTTTCTCTGGATTGTACGCGAACACTACCCTCAATGTCATCCAATCACGAGCTCAAGCTAGTGAAGTGTAATGTTAGAATATAATCCGTTAGGGTTATATATTGTAAATAAATAAATAAATATGAATATTAGGAAGTCGAAAAGGCTGGACGGAAGGTGAAACACAACCGTCACATGAATGTATAAAAGAATGCATTAGCAATGTAATAAGGATCAATCAGGAGTTATACCTAACAAGTGGTATCAGAGCTTGGCTGCCTGCCAGCCATAACTCCTGCCTGCTGCATTTCATTTCAGTCCTGGCATTCTGCTTGCCAGTCCATTGCCAGACTGCCTACTCCGTCACTCTGCCAGTGGCATGAGAAACCCAGCCTGCGTGCCCTCAATTTTACTGTTTTTTCATTACAAATGAATTAATGCTCATAAGTTTGGTGTATACCTATCAGTGTATACCTAACCCTAATTTCTTAGCTGAATGAATCGCCCTCCTCCTTTTGCATGTTGAGTTTGAGGCTGCGTTAAGATTGCAGTGAGACTACGTTGAGAAACAATACCAGTGTTGGAATAATACTATGAAGACTGATATTGGTATCTTGATGCTGCGATATATGTGATATTGGTATTATTTCTCTGATATTGAAGATTAAAGACTGCGATTTTATGAAGATAATGTTCTCTGCAAGAAGTGGAGCCTGCATCTATTTTTTTGTGCTGCGACCTACCAGTGTATTAAAGACTACTGTGAGTAAAGCTGTACGTGGAGCCTACATCTACTTTTTTGTGCTGCGACTTAAAGCATTGGAGAGATCGTGTCTCGTGGAGCTGTGCATGGAGAGACTGTATTCATAGCGAGAAACTGCCTGCATGTAGACTACGGCCTATTCATTCTGCATTGAATGCGTTGAAGAGATCGGGAGAGGCACGACCTCTTGCCTACCCTACCCCACCGTTGAGGAGCCACACACCACACACTGCAAAAACAAGATCAAGAAAGCTCATATTGCATTGCTCTTTCATGGACATCCAGCATCCACGTCGACATCCAGCAGCATCATCATCAGGAGGTTGCGTATACTTTCTTCATTTTTGTTATTGTGTACATAGGCTCTGTTGCCTTACGGGATATGTCATTATCATAGAAAGTGCTGTCTATATAGTAGAGTATACAGACAGCCCCATATTTTTGTAAGTGTTGTGTATATAGCAGAGTATACAATATAACTGAACAAGAGAGTATAGGAGAAATATAATATAGTTTTGTAAAGTGTTGTCTATACTTTGAGCAACCTCCATGTGGAACCAGGGATTTCAATGAGATGGGTGCTACTTAGTGAAGAGGCCCGTGACCTGGCTTCTGTATTGAAACTTTGATATAGATGTAAAGACTCGTGCCTTCTCTCATATGCGTGCAGGATGATGGGTGGAATGGGCCCATGGATGCTGTAAATTTGAATTGAAGTGCATAAACCCTAATTTTGCCCTAATTTAGTGCTGGAGAGTGCTGCGATTTGTATTTGCTGCTGCTGTGACTGAGTTGACGATTGACATTACCAATTGCATGAAGCCAGTTCATGCCCTCTTTTTGCTAGTGACTGATATATTTTGTATTAAAGAAGCCTATGTATGACTGATATATTTTGATATATTTTGTATTGACTGATACATTTGCTATAAACTTGCATTGTATTCACCTTGGCAGAGACTGTAGACCTGCAAGGTTATTATTTCTCTTTGTAAATTACACTAACAGTTGTAAAAATGCAATCTATAGCATCTATAGTCGGTGCCACTCTCACCGGCAAAGACACCTATTCAGAATGGTGGAGGAAGATCAAATCTGCCTTCATCTACAATGACCTTTGGGACGACATTTGCGAAGGTACCACAATAGAGACAGCAGCTGGAAAGGCCATAACCACAGACCCTGAACCTCCAGAATCCGAGAAAGAGAAGGCCATTTGGAGAACAAAAGACAAGAAAGCTTTAGCAGTAATCACTGCCACAGTCAGTGAAGAGGTGAGCCAGCACATATTGCCTGCAAAATCATGTTTTGAAGCATTAAAAACATTAAAAGAACTGTATGATTCACACTCTGAAATGGAAG
Organism: Pseudotsuga menziesii; assembly: GCA_001517045.1. NCBI lineage: Eukaryota > Viridiplantae > Streptophyta > Pinopsida > Pinales > Pinaceae > Pseudotsuga > Pseudotsuga menziesii. The sequence continues at coordinate 112,371 of LPNX010996631.1, read as the reverse complement.
TTATTCAACTAATGTTAAAATTATTCAGTCTTGAAGTAAAAGACAATGATCCTATGTTAGTTGCCTCTAAAATCAAAGCTATCATGCACAAGATTCAAGCCTCTGGTATGAAACCAGATCTTCCTCTTGCAGCATTTGTAAAATCTTTGTATCCTACTCACTCAAACTATCTTGAGTCATTGCAAGCTAGTGACAAGTTCAAATCACTAACATTTGACACCCTGGTAGAAAAGATAGCTGACAGAGAGAAAGCCTTTGGTAAGAAGACAACCGAGCCTACTGGAGAATCACTTTGCTTTGCTAAAAAAGCAAAGAACCACACCAAAGACCAATCCAAAGGAGAAAGCAGCAAGAGAGGCAGATGAAGAAGAAACTTCAGAGGCAGAGGGGGCATAAATAACTTCACCAAAAGATCAGATTTGCAGTGCAAGCATTGTGGAAAGACTGGACACACATCAGATCAGTGTTGGGATTCGTGGGACTCCATCAAAGACAAGCACAACCAGAAGAAAGATGACCAAGATGCTAGTAAATCTTCTGATTCTTGTATTGTTGCACATTGTAACCTTGGAATTAATGAAATGACTTCACTTTCATCTTACAAAGATTGTTGGCTGCTTGATACTGGTGCAACATCACACATGACATTTAGAAAAGATTGTTTTGAAGAACTTAATGAAACAATAGATGGCATAGTTTACTTTGCAGATAAGTCAAGTATTAAACCAAAGGGAATGGGCACCATTCGACTGAAGATGCCTGGATTCCCTGATTTCTTGTTGAAGAACGTTCTTTATCTTCCAGAGTTGCAGAGAAGCCTGCTGTCCATGGTGGAAATTCGACAGCAAGGTCATTCCATCCACATGTTTGATGGAATCGTTGAAATAAGAAAGTCCTTTGACAACCAAGTCATTATGACTGGATACGAAGATGGAAAGCTGCTGAAGCTCAAGGGTTCATCCGCAAGATTTCAGAACTATGCCTACCTCTCTCAGCATGGAGAAGGTAATATGCCATCTAGTTCATTGTGGCATGCAAGATTTGGTCATCTAAATTATAACAGTCTTCGCTTGTTGAGAAATAATGGTGTATTTGGTCTGCCCACCATTCCCAAAGAGAAGAATAAATGTGATGCATGTATATTAGGGAAACATAGTAAGCTGCCATTCCATGAATCTAATTTCAGAGCAAGTAGGAAATTAGAACTAGTGCATTCCGATTTATGTGGCCCAATGCCAACTCCTTCAGCAAATGGAAATAAGTATTTTATGACATTTGTTGATGACTACTCTAGAATGTGCTGGATTTACTGTTTAAAGACAAAATCAGAAGCATTTCAAAAATTCAAAGACTTTCATGCATTGATAGAAAAACAAGCACAATAAAAAATTGGTACACTTCGTACTGATAATTGGAAAGAATACACTTCAAATGCTTTTGAAGATTATCTTCGCCAACATGGAATTGCACATCAGACTACAGTTCCCTACAATCCTCAACAAAACGGTTAAGCAGAAAGAATGAATAGAACCATAATGAATGTGGTTCACTCAATGATGTTTTTCAAGAATGTAAAACTAATGTTTTGGGGTGATGCAGTGAAATG
>LPNX010996631.1:50264-104151 GCA_001517045.1 Pseudotsuga menziesii | reverse complement strand
GCAGCAAAAGTTGAAGCCATGCTGGGAGAAATAGTAAACAATTCAAAGATACCTAGCAACAAAGGGAAGCTAAATGCCAATGAAGAAAGCTGGTTGAAGAGAATTAACATCAAAATGGTCAGAGATGAAGTTGCCAGACCGCTGGAAAAATGGGAAATCAGAATGGATGACTCCCAATTTGAGAACTGGCTTAAAGAAAGATTTTTAAGCTTTTTTTTGACGGGGCTTCCAAAGGGAACCCGGGGAAAGCAGGAGGAGGGGGAGTCATCATCGAGCCAGGCGGGGGAATCATGATGGAATACTACTGGAATATTGGCCAGAACTCCAACAACATGGCCGAGGCTTACGGTCTATGGCAAGGGATCAAACAGTTACAAAAAGAAGGCGTGGAAGAGGTCATGGTGTTTGGGGATTCCAGACTAGTTATTCAAGCAATGATTGGGGGCGGAAGCGGCAAAAATGAAGGCATAGCCAGGCTGATAAAAAGGATCAAAACCAAGGCCAGAAGGTTCAAGAAAGTCACATTCCACCATATTCTAAGGGAGCTGAATGATCGAGCGGACAAAGTAGCCAATAAGTCGATAATGATCGGACAGAATGATCTTGTAATTAATTCAATATTAGGCTTTGATATACCTCCCTAATTCGACCTGTTTTAAGGAGAATTAAGTGAATGTTGTACTGAAAATTTTACAGCAATCCAATTGCTGGTCCTATCATAATAACATAACCGTTTTTAAAAAAAAAAAAAATAGTTGCCAAAACTAAATAAATACAATATATCTACTTAAAATAACAAGAGCCACATGGTGGCAATTTCCCCGACATTGCCACATGCCAATGCAATAAATGTGATGTTAGCTGGTATCTTCCATTAAACAAATTTGCATTAAAAAAATGACATCTTCCATTAAACAAAATTGCATAAAAACTTAAAAATCCCCCAAAACTAACACAACCATATTGTCCCTTAAGGATTTGAACCCTACTATGGATGTGAAACACATCGTGTTCATTATGCAAGGAATATGACATTGACAAGATGGGACGTGGAATATGTACATTTGCATGTTGCAGGTGCGCACCCAAAGGTTTTGTTTGATTGCAAATGAACAAAGGGCAGACATTCTACTCTGCTAAAGCTTTTTTTTTCTTGGCCCTCTTATTACCATAACCCAATTATGGACCCCATGGGAAAATAAAATGGTAGTTTTGTGGTCACCATTTTCTAGTACCATTGAGCACATTTTCCATATTTATGCTCATGTTTATGAAAAAATAGGACGTTTGTATCCGAATTTTGGAAAAGTTTGTGTTTAATTTATGTTTATGTTGTTGTTGGCATTTCACTAGATTTAGATTTGAAAGCATGGCTAGTTACAAGATAGGTATAGAGTTGAGATGGGAGGAGTAGGAATAACACACTAACATTTGAGCCTTCAATGAGAGAATTTTCCATGGTGCAATTAGATACAAGTGACAACCCATTTCCTTAGCATAATGGATCAACATAAACTGTTAACCCTTTCCATTGTATGTTGTAACTTGCAATCAAGATGAGCTTTAAAGTTATAAAAATATGGCGATGCAAAATCGGATTTAGAAAAAAAATATGCATCTCCAAAGAAGACCATATTTTTACCATAGTCGTTATATTATCTCTATGCAAATGTCTGGTTGTGGTATTTGTTTTCTCTTACATCAATTTTCTAAACTCACTGGCATGAGTGGATGTTTAAACCTTTTTAAGTCTTTTTATGTGATGATATCAATTAGGGTCCCAACTATTACATGCAAGGAATTGTATTTCCTTCTTCTCTATGTTGAGGTTACAACTCTTGGTATCCTTGATCAAGTAAAAACCTTTTAGTGATAAACAAATAACAACAAATATTGATATTATTACTCGTAATATTTCTCAGTTTCTCAATAATAATAAGAGTGGTAGAAACTTATTTTTTTCTTCAATGGAACTACAATTATACATGACTCAATGGGAATTAAAACCTTTTGAGAAACTTCTTACCATTGTACATATAGAGCTATGCACCTATGCATTGGAGCTTGACAAGATGTGATTGATGACATGGAATTTGGTATAGTATTGCCATATTTTCCCATTTCAGGTGGTTGCCCTTGAACTATGATATGCAGTTAATTAACTCCAATGTGAACTCATGCATTTCAAGGGAATTGTGGCCAAATAATATAAGTTCAATGTTGAAGGGGCTGGAGGAAGTAAAACGACAAAAGTGTCATGCAAGGGGTAGTAAGTAGAGGGTGTTGTGGGATGAGTAGAAGTGTCTATGTGGAGCAATGCAAGACATGTCATCGACTACAATGGTACATTCATTGACATAATTTTATGTTAGTTGAAACGTTAGTGTTCTTAATTTTACATCATTGACTTTCGTGTCCTTTTATTTTAGTTTCAGGTTTTCTTCAAATCCACCCACAATAAGATGCTGAGATGTGATTAATATTTCAATGAAACCAAAAAATTCTTATATGTTTTGTATAGCCATGTGAACATATCTGAAGATTACAATGCAAACAATAGTTAAAAGCGGTAGTGTAGCATCATGCAATAATATCATGGTCTATCGATGTTTTTATGGTTTTGTTAGAGCGCCATATATTGGCCAGTCTCATTCCAATGATGACTCAAACTATTATATCAATTAGATAAGTACAAATAATCATCAACCATATAGTTTGAAGTTATTAGGTGTAACATAATCCCCTAAGGGACATCCTTCACCGGAGAAGGTATTTTGGCTTCTTCTGCTGGCGTTGTTGCTCGCTGCCCTCTCCTAGGGTTTCGCTTTGTCTCGTTGGCTTTAGGCCACCGCAATGGCTGCTCCAGGGGGAGGGGACCCCCCTCCCTCCTCCTCTCTATCCGCGGTAGAAGCCTTTCGCAGGCTGTTAGCTCCGTCTGGGAAGAAACTGGCATCCAAAGAGGCCCCGAAATTTGTTAAGAAACTAAACTCAATTCCAGAAATTGCATTGCCAGAGGAGCAATCCATTAAAATCACCCTGGCTCTAGCTTAAAGAGGTATGGTTGGCCAGTTCATGGGGCTTTGGCCCTCTCCCAAAACCACGGATGATTGGATTCAGCATAATTGGAGGCCCCATTTGAAGAATAGTGTCACCTGCTATCCGGTTGGTAGAGGATTCTTCATCTTCGAATTCATCTCAAAAGAGGATTGCAATCTCATCTTCCGAAGTGGCCCCTATTTCATGGGTTCCCAAGGACTTTATCTAAATAGGTGGACTCCGGACTTTGATCCTACAGTTGATGTCCCCAAAGAGGTACCGGTTTGGGTAAGGCTCCCCAATCTGCCGATCCATTGTTGGAACTTTCAAGCCCTAGAGAAAATAGGAAATGCCCTAGGTCAATTCATTGACAAAGCAGAGCATAAAGGCCAGTACTCCTGTGCTAGAATATGCGTTGAAGTTGATCTGGAGGTGAGACTCCCAGAAGCCATCAAACTCTCTGTAGGATCATGGTATCATTTCCAGAAACTCGATTATGAACAACTTCCGTTTAAGTGTCGTCTCTGCCATGAACATGGCCATTTCCAACGCAACTGCCCAAAAGCCCAGATGGCAGAAGAAGATGAAGGTTGGAAGAGGGTCAAAAAAGGCAAGGCCCCCGGCAAGCCAATCGAAAAAAGAGCTCCTAGCAGTGCTCAGAAGTCAGACCCCAAAACCCTTCCGAAGGATCCCGTCCAAACTCAAGCGATGGCTCAACAGCCAGATTCTGCGGCCCAAGGAGCAAACCCCCCGGCTGTGAGCGCCCCATAAGTATCACCGGTTATTATTATTCAAGAATCCTTGCCCACTAAACCTGCAAACCCAGTGGAAACGCAAGACAGTCAAGGTTTTAATTCATTGGAGCCAGGAGAAATCCAGTCAGAACCTGCAATCCCATTAGTTAGAAGCTCTCCTACCCGTGGAGATTCTTATGATGCAGAAGCAGATCCATCAGCCATGGACTCTGATCTAGGAGGAGACTCTGATGAAGGATCCACTGAGTCTGGAAGTTCGTATGCAACCCCAATCAAGAAGCCAAGGGGCCGGAAATCTAACAAAAAGCAAAGGGAGGAAAGGTCTTATGCAGATATTCTGCAAGGCTCCCAGCAAACTCTTAAAACTATGGTGAACACAAGATCCAAGCAAGGCCATCCCTCTAAAGGGGCCGTCCCCTCCAAAAATAAATAATGCGGTACATCTCCTGGAACTGTAGAGGTCTTGGCAGTCCGCAGAAAGTTGAAGCAATGAAAGACCTAGTAAGAATCAATAAGCCAGAGATCCTACTCGTATAGGAGACAAAAATGGAGGATGGCTCTGCCCTCCATGCATAAAATTTATTCTGGAAAAAAGGCCCAGGGAAAGTTGTCAGCTCCAGGGGAGCCTCAGGAGGTCTAGCCACCTTCTGGGACTCCTCCAAATATGAGCTAATCTCCGATCACAATACTACGCATTGGATCTACATCAATCTCATCCACAAAGAATTAGGTCATCAAGTGAGTATGTTTAACCTCTATGTTCCAATCTTGTTAGCTGAAAAAAAAGCTTGCTGGGATTCTATTGAATCGTTCTTAAGCCTCCAAAGTCCAGCAAACATTATCATTGCTGGAGATCTAAATGTCACACTGGCTGCAAATGAGAAAAAAGGTGGATCCATAGTCTATGATCCTTCTCAGGAATGGGTTGAAGACACCATCTTAGGATGGGATCTAGTTGACATAAAACCTTCCAGTGGTAACTTTACTTGGACTAATAAAAGGCTAGGGCCAGGGCACATCATGGCCCGTCTTGACAGATTTATAGTCCAATCCTCCTTCCTCAACCTGGGGCTGCATGCTTCATCCAAAATTCTTCCTAACTGTATTTCTGATCATAAACCAATCCTCCTTGAGCTCTCTATTGAGGAAAATCTGGGTCCCATCCCCTTCAGGTTCAGTCCCCTTTGGATCCATCAAGAGGGCTTCTACCACATTGTCTCTAACTCCTGGAGCAAAAAGGTCACTGGAAACCCTTCCTTTATTTGGGAAGAAAAACTTAGAAGGCTAAAGCATGACCTCAAGAACTGGGCCAAGTCTCACCCCTTCTCGATCTCTTGCAGGAAAGATGCCCAAGATGCCTTGGAAAACCATCAAATTCTCATGGAATCTGTCCCTATCACTAAAAGCATAGTCCAGAAAGAAAGTAACCTTCAGAAAGCTTATTATAAAGCCTGCAGAGTCGAAGAAGAGTATTGGCATAAAAAATCTCGAAGCCTCTGGCTAGAAAGCGGTGACAAAAACACCTCTTTCTTTCATAAACAAGCTGAAGCTAGGAAAAATTTCAAAACTGTGAAGGAAATTACTCATCAAGGCAACCCGATTAAAGATTTTGAAGGCATTAAACAGGCTGCCTTTTCCCACTTCCAAGATCTTTACACTGCTCCTACTGCTGATCTCATTGATACCAATGCTTACCCCCTCTCTTTGGTCCCCTTAGTAATTCAAGCCTCTGACAATAATAATACCCTTGCTACTCCCGTTACTATGAAAGAACTCAAATCTGCTCTGGCCCATATGAAACCTGACAGTGCCCTTGGGCCAGATGGTTTCACAACCAGATTTATCTGCAGTTGTTGGGATATCATCAAATATGATCTGCTGAAGATGGTTAGGAACTCTCAAAACCACCATAAGCTGGGCGGGAGCACAAACTCCTCTTTCTTGGCCTTGATCCCGAAGGAGGTAGGGGCCTCCAATTTTTCAAGGTTCCGGCCCATCTCCCTTTGCAACACCGGTTATAAGCTGGTTACTAAGATTATTGCCAACAAGATTAAAAAAATTCTGCCGAGAATCATTCCCAAGAACCAAGGAGGTTTCATAAAGGGAAGGAAAATTCTAGATAATGTTATTCTTGTTCAAGAGGCTATTCATTCTGGCTTCCTCCGAAAAGAGAAAGGCATGGTTGTGAAACTTGATCTAGCCAACGCTTTTGACAAAGTAAATCATGATTTCCTCTTCTCAGTCATGGAGAAATCTGGTTTCTCCACTGAGCTCATTGGCTGGATCAAAGGATGCATCTGTTCTCCTTAGGTAGACCCTCTGGTCAACGGAAGACCGACAAAATTTTTCCAGGCATCAAGAGGGATGCGCCAGGGCTACCCCTTGTCTTCGCTCCTTTATGCCATTCAGGCCTCCGTGTTCAGCTTCCAACTAAACAATTGTCAACAAGATATTTCCCTCCCTGGGCTCCGCATGGCACAAAATGTAAAGGACATAAATCATGCCCAATTCGCAGATGATACTCTGCTGTTGGGAGGAGCTGGTGTTCACTCTGCAAAGAACTTCAAGAAGGAGCTTGATATCTATTTTCAGATCTCAGAAAGCAAGATCAACTTGCAAAAAAGCAAAATATACTGCTGGAACTGCTCTGTGGCAGAAATAGGAAGAACCTCTAGAGTTCTGGAAATGGAAAGCTTGCAGAACTGGGACTCCTTCACTTATCTAGGTGTCCCGATTTTTAAATATTCTATCAAAACAAAGAATTGGAACCCTATCGTTGAAAAACTAAAAGCTAAGATCCAAAAGTGGGGGGCGAGCTGGCTCACCCTAGCAGGAAAACTTGTTTTGCTGAAATCTATTCTGTCCAGTATCCCTATTTATCAATCTTCTATTCTTCTTTCCCCTTCTTCTGTCATCAGCAAGATTGAAAGTCTCTTCAAAAAATTCCTGTGGGAAGGTGGGAAAGGAAATCTGAAAAAGCTCCATCTTGTCAGTGGGGACAAAGTTCAAAGACCCTATAGAGAAGGAGGCCTCCAAGTTAGAAGTATTCATGCTCATAATTTAGCTATGGGAATCAAACTTCTCTGGTAGCTTGTCTCCGGGAAATCTAGCTGGAACAAAAAGGTTCTGTGGAAAAAATATTTCTCCGGCCAGAGAATTCGTTGCCTAGACAAAAATCCTCCCAGCAAAAAGGGCTCTCCAATCTATAAGCTCTGTCTCAAAGCCCTGGTTCATTTTAGATCTTCATTGTATTGGATACCTGGTAACGGGAAAAAAATAAAAGTTTGGGAAGACTCAATCCTCGGGGAAGAGCCTTTGGGGCAAAACCCTAAAATTCAGAATATAAAACAATGGCTAATGGATCAGCATGTCTTCACTCTTTGGGACCTTTCTGCCTGGGACAATGAAAGCTACTAGATAGATTGGAAGTTTGGTGACCTTCCCAACGGGCTAGAAGCGGAGGCAATGCTTCTGTCCAAGCTTCTGCAAGGCAAAGCCCCCCTAAATCAAGCTACCTGCGATAAGAGAGGTCGGGGAACAAAAAATGGAAGTTTCACAGCGGCTGAAGGCTACCGGTCCTTAATGACGGTTCCTCATGCAGCTCCTAACCCGATCCAATGGAAGTTCGTTTGGTCTACCCTGTCCATCCCGAAAGTTGATCTGTTTTGCTGGAATGTTGTGCATAGAAGTATCCTCACAGCAGAAAACCTAAGAAAGAGAGGCCTGGAAGGTCCCTCAAGATGCTCCCTGTGCAAGAGTGATGAAGAAAATATTGACCATCTTCTGCTCTCTTGTCCTTTCTCTAGAGAAGTCTGGAAAGAAGCTCTTCCCGTGAATCCTCCTAATTTTATTATGCCGGATTTAACTGCAGACCTGTTTACCAGATGGGTCGATTACTCTCCTTTTCATCTCTCCAAAAAAGACCTCCTCAAATCTGCTTGGATGCTTCTCCCTAAGTTTATTTTCTGGAAACTGTGGCTCGAAAGGAACAACCGTCTGTTCAGAGATGTGGAGAACTCTCCTTCAAGGATCGCGATGAGAGCCAAAGCTCTCCTTGGAGAAGCATTGGACCACAAGCCCGCTCTCTGGAATGCTAGGCCTCTAGATGACATGGAAACTACATGGCTTTCAGGACTCGCCTCTAGTGCTGAAAAAGTCTCCATTATCAGACCTCCAACTCTTGCTGACTGGGAAATATGAATGGAAGAAGCAGAATTTCTAAATTGGAGACTCTCGCCTCAGGTTCATTGTCTGTTTTTTGATGGTGCCTCTAAGGGCAACCCAGGTCCTTTGGGTGGGGGAGGATTGATCCTCATGCCCTCAGGCTCCATTCAATCCTCCTTTGCTTGGGGGCTAGGAGTGGTGACTAATAATTTTGCTGAATTCCATGCTCTATGGCAGGGACTCCGGCAAGCATTAACTCTAAACATTCAAAATATCTCAGTCTTTGGGGACTCCAAATTGGTGATTCATGCCATGCAATCGAAGTCTCGTACCCCAAGCATCCACATGAACAGGATCGCCCAGAAAATTCAAACTTTAGTTGGCAAGTTTCAATCCATAAGCTACTATCACGTGCTGCGCCATCTTAACAAGCAAGCTGATCTAGAAGCCAATCATGCCTCACTCCTGAGTAGGAGCATCATCTCAATCAATGGTAATGAATCTTCCTGCAACATCCCATGACTTTTCCAAGTCTGACCGCGTCCTAGGTGACCTCTGCAATTGCTGTTCCTGTGATCATGTTTCCAGATTCCTTCTCGTGGTCCTTTGGACAATAGTAAGGCCTGTCCGTTGTTCAATTGAAGTCTGTGATCTCCAAGATGGACATCAAATAACCCAAATCATCTTTGAAGTTCACTCCATTGCAATTGAGCCTGCTACCTCCTCTTCGATTAGCTACCGTAAAACTCTTTACTACTGTCATTTTTCCTCTGTTCCTTTGCACTATCGGCTGTTAAGCTCTTTTGTAACCGTTTGGGTAAGCCATGGTAACAGCTGGATTCCTTTTTGTATTAATTCTGATCATCAATGGACTCTGCTGCTCATGACAGAGCACTCTGTTTTGCTCAGGGAATCTCCCAGTGTAACACAGCCTCCGGAAGTTGATTTTCCGGATCTCTATTAATCTATCCAACAGTTTTGGTAAAAAAAAACAAAAACATAATCCCCTAAACTTCCACCACCAATCCCAAAATAAGACTTAAATAGTATAACCAATACAAAATTGAAAAAATTTTAATTCATTCAAATATCTGATCATTAAAATTGCAATACTTTTTTAGTAAAGTAAAATAAGTTGATACATTTAAAAAAACTAATTTTAACTAAAATAAATTGATACATTTAAAAAACTATTGTTAACTAAGTTTAGTTTAAGTAGTTGTAAGATAAAATGTTCTCTTATTCACCTAGATTTTATTCCCATAAATAACATATAAAATTCATAATAAATATATTGTTCTTATCACTTCAACTTCACTTCAATCCTTGTAGTTGACCAAAACTAAATGAATATCATATACCTACCATAGTTGATAATACTAAATAAATACAATATATCTACTTAAAATAACAAGACCCACATGGTGGTAATGTCCCCGACATTGCCACATGCCAATGCAATAAATGTGATGTTAGCTGGCATCTTCCATTAAACAAATTTGCATTAAAAAAATGGCATCTTCCATTAAACAAATTTGCATAAAAACTTAAAATCCCCCCAAAACGCTCACTTATGGTAGCTAATGTATGAAAACTCAATCCCAATAATTAAAAATCATATAATGATGCTAACACATATAATTTGAAGCATATATCATTAAGGAATGATTTTTTTCTCGGTCTTCTTACACTCATAGAGGGGACATCCAACAATAACAATCCATTCAAAAAATTTAAGAGAAGATAGCTAAATAGATACATGATTACTATAGTCTCACTCTCTTTTATTTGACAAATGAAGCCCGCCCAAAAACACATGCATACGTTCTCCAAAATTGAAATGTAATTACTTCTTCTTCTTATGTGCTTTTGTACTAGCCTTCACCTGCATAAATAAAATGATATATTCATACTTAAGTTGTGGAGGGTAAATCATGATACAATATTGGAAACATAAGAGAGAGCATTGGATTCACCTTCTTAACTACACGTATTTTTTTTGGCTCTATTTTTCCTTTCTTTCATTTGCTTCCTCAATTTTTGCTCCCACCTAGTGAGTCCATTCTACAATCAATTATCATTCCGCAACCGAAATTAATCATTTTTTTTCTTGTAGATCCAACAAGGATTGAGATTAAAAGAATTATATTTTATTGAGCAAGGACTAGACATACCCTGATGAGCCTATATTTTGGCTCAAATTTCTTTATAGTTTCCAAGTTATAGCTTATGATAATGCCATCATTATCCACGATCAAATTCATTATCGAAAGTATACATCTCATGTATAAAAAAATGCATTTGTTCCATATTTATGGAATTTCACCTTGAGGAACATGCAACAAACTAGAAGGAAAAAAATCCCTGGAAATAAGTTAATGCAATTTATATTTTGAGGTTCTGTAGCCTTCTTTTGTAATATTTTTTGTAGTTTTTGGAATGTTTTGGGAGCTTGCAGGTTGTGTCGAAGGGTTTAAAGAGTAGCTTGACGTCACCATTGGAAAATCTCACCAAATTTTAGACTAGTCTGGATTTCGATACGGCAAAGGCCTATCCAGGCGATTCATGCATCTATGCTCTATATTGAGGGCAGTTAACACTACTATCAAAATGTATGAAAAACAAGGACCGCCAAGCATTCTATGTATATATTTCTTTGGAACCACACCTGGAACGGTTTAAGAAATTACATGAGTAACCGAAGTTGTTACAGGAGATAGGGGAGATTAAAAAGCATGGAATTGAACAAGAATGCCATGAGCTAACAACAATGATCTAGATTTCAACACCTATAATACCAACATTCCATGTAGAAAATCCAAATACTTCATATTTATGTATTCTATGAAAAGTTGAAGAATGCACTTATCAAGTAAAATATTCAACAATTAATGAAGAGCACAATTGTAGCTGCGAGGGATGCAACCATATTGTCCCTAAAGAATGTCAACCCTATTGCAGATGTGAAACACATCGTGTTCATTATGCAAGGAAGATGACATTGACAAGATGGGATGTGGAATATGTACATTTGCATGTTGAAAGTGCACTCCCAAAGGTTTTGTTTGATTGCAAATGAACAAAGGGCACACATTCTACTCTGCTAAAGCTTTTTTTTTCTTGGCCTTGCTATTACCATAACCCAATTATGGAACCCATGGGAAAATAAAATGATTGTTTTTTTTATAGATAGAAAATAGTTGTTTTCAATTATGGAACCCATGGGAAAAGAAAATGACAGTTTTTTTGGATTGATAGAAAATTATTTTTTTCAATGCAAGAAATGGGTCGAGGACTCTCTAGTATCCCTATTGAAGCTATCTACTTTAAGTTAAATAATCGGAAGATGACATCCCTAAGTAAACATAGTCCATATGCTTCATGTGAAACTATGTGAACAAATCAAAAACTACAAATACAGAAGATGCTATCGGTGGAATTCTTTCATCCCAACATTGGTGCAATTTTTTTTCAGCCCATAAAAAACAAGCACATATTCTAAAAAAAGTGATCCTTATGTCACTGCAATCTTTATGCCAATGTAGAAGAAAGCGAGCAACAAGAAAAAGCATGGCCGATTTGACAAGACTGGAAAGCTAAATATTTTTCCAGGCCAACCATCACAATAAATGTAACCCACCACAACTTTGCAATGCAGATTGAGTAGGTGTGCAATATAATTTGAGACCTCATTGAAAAGTATATAATAATAATAATAATAATAATAATTCCCAATGTTGCGATTCAAATTATAAGGTTCTTAGACTGGACAGAACAAACCACTGAATTATTACAACGCTGAAGGGAAGATGTTGAGTTCACAACACTAGAAAGCTAATTATTTCTCATGTCAGCTACCATAATAGATGAAACTGACCTCAAGTTTGTAACGAGAGATGAGCAAGTGTGTCAAAAGACTTGAGACCATATTGACAATTATAGAATCATTTTGGAAAGAAATGGGAAAAAACTTAATAAAAAAATGATGACAAATGGAATAAACAATTAGGGTCCTCACAGAAACAAAAAAAACCTACCTGCTAATGGGTGATTGCAGCAACACTATATTTGACAATAGAAACGAAAGATCATAAACATAAACTGCTATCAAATGCAAGCAACGACAAAGCAGTCAACAAGTAGTTTTTGTATCTATAGTAAATTATTTGGTACAAGCAAACCAAAGCACATGCAGACACATATGCACATTGAAAATAAGCCTTCTTTTTCTGAATCCAGATTTCACATGACTGTGAAATAACAATCAAGTATGGGAATCCATCAATCCACAACAATAATTGATACATTTTGAGTTCCATTGGACTCTATTCCTTATGCCACTTTGAACGATTGTAGAAAACCAAATCCATAAAAAGTTTTAAACCAGACGTCTCTAAACTGAATCCTATGTTCAAACAATGCTTCACAATTTCAAATGAACTAAAAACTCTTGTTTTTCTTTCACCGCAAACTACGAGAAGGAAAAAATGACCAAGTCATGATTTTTCTTTTGTCATCAGATTATGGAAAAGGGATCCAAAATCAATTAAACCCCCATAACATAAGACATACCACCATTGCGGATAAACCCATTTACTTGAAAATAAATGAAGAGCAGAGAGAGGTGCTTCATAGATTCTGGGTTGCCAACTATCCTAGCAACAAGTTCACTTCTCCTTACTAAAATATTGAGGGAGTTAAATCCCTTGAAAGGAACGTTCTATGAACACATTAAGGGAAGGAATGGAGGGTAGCGCTAACAAGCAAGAATCGGAGATGGGAAGGAATAGAACATGGATAAAAGGTTAGAAGAAGTATTTCATGGTCGCAAACGATAATGTTTCAGGAATTATTTTGTTGCCAAGCACCCAATTTCGTTGCCTATTACCAGCAAAAACAAGAAACTACTTCCATGAACATGTGCATATTGCAAGCACCATAAATAAAGCCATTATTCTAGAGTCAACTAACCATTATATAAAATCCACAATAGTAAAAACGACCAAATACAATGCATGAGCGCCCCTAGTCAACCCAGATCCATGTTTTAAGGAGTGGGAGTGCCCCGAGGAAGCAAAAGGTCATAAATGAGGGCGCCTTACCTCTTGGTTGACCAAAATGAAGACATTGGGTTTCATTAATGGTCCAAAACCCCCAACAACCTTAGGGAGACATCATATACCAAAGTTTGGACTATCTAGCATAGGTAAAAAGGAATGAGAATATGGTCCTAGGTGGTACAATGTCTATGGTCCTAGGTGATATGATGTTCTAACACCAACAAACAAAAAAAACTATGTTCATCTCCTTAGTTGATAAACACCCTACCAAGAAATTGCAACCTATACAAAACATAATAAGTTTTCCTAAGAATTCTTATGGAATAGAAGATTTTCCAAATTTCCATGAGCCATGAGCCATAAACTAATAGAGTAGCAATTGAATAAAAGTATTCCAAAACATATATCAACTTAATTATAAATTTTATTAAAAAGCCTAAAATTAATGAGTCCCAGTTATAAATTTTATACAAAAGTCTAAAAATAAATAAATATACTCCATTTTATGAGAGATCTATATTTGAATTTATTTTTTTATGGTCATTCTGTTTTTTGCTTTACATTTTTGAAAAACTTCTATGTTTTTCGAATCAACTTTTTCACAAATGTTACTGCTAGTTTTCTTAGTTCATTAGAATTGCTTCAAAGTAGAGAATTATGGTGACGGTAAAAGAGAAAATTGTTTTCCTATGAGCAAAGAATAACAACTTTTCCAAGAGTGTTAATAATGGTGTAGTTTTCTTTGTTTTCTTCATTCAAATAATATTACTTCAAAGTAAAGAATGATGGTGATGTAGGAGTTTATGGTCTCTTCGTTCAACTAATATTTCTTCGAAGTAAAGAATGATGGTGGCACAAGAGTTTATGGTCTGTCCCAAGAGAAGATATTTTCATGAAAACAAATATTCTAGAGAAATATTAATAATTATAATAACAATAATAAAAACAACAGAAAATGAACAAGGAAAACATATTTGGATTTCATTAAACATTTACAAGGATACATAGAATTCCAAAATGGAAACAATGTGCAAAATAACTGTCATGCAAAGGTACCTCTATTGTTTTTTTCTAATCCACCACCCTTTTCTAATCCAAAGCAAGGTAAAAACACCTAAAAGCTAAAATTTGTTAATAACTACAAATTGGAGTGTGTCCAGGCAGACTTTATGTCTGTTTTATGCCATCAGCTAATAGGCCATAGATTGTGTGAATATACAGTATCATATATGAGATTGCATAATAAAACTCTTGTTTTCAATGATATGGAAAGATTTTCATGGCTAACGGTGGGATCATATTGGAGGTGAATTCAAGTCCAGTGATATTGGAGGTGATGAAGATGAATGTTGTTAAGGTTCCGATTATTTGCTTTGGCTATATTATATGGATACATTGGCTTTGCATTCACTCTGCAGAGCACAACACAACAATTTTCTTTTTTCTTTTAGTTGTTGTTTCAAATGGTGTAGAGACACATAAAATTTAATAGAAAATGACATACTTCAAAATAAAAGAGTGTGATAGCAAACATAGGTAGAAACAAATTAAGGTACTTGTCCTTGCGATTCTCCATAAAACATTGTTAGGAATGTTGAAATATTGTAACTTCGAAGAATATTCTATATGTATCTTTTGTGGTCCCCAATGGTCCTACCAGGAGAACCACTTGTATTTCTTTATACCCCGATGCTTCTAATCAGAAGAACTAATAAGATTCGTGAGGAAGTCCCCTCAAATTGTAATGTGGGTCATTAGCACCCCGGTTGTGGTTACTCGAGCCTACATGATTAAATTAGGATTACTTGAGCCTACATGACTGAATTGATTATTAAGTGAACGAACGAATATAAATAGAGGTGTGACGCTCCTCATTTGGAACACACACACTCACTTGTATAGCGCATGAGAGAGAGAGAGAGAGAGAGAGCTGTGGATGAAGAAGAAGGAGGACCAGTCTTTTGGGTTTTACCTTTTATCTTTTTGGGGCATCTATATTGAGGAAGCTTTTGCTAGGTTTTTTTCCCTTTGGGGTTTTCCTAGGATAAATCTTTGTGTTATTTTTGTGTGGTTGTGCTTGTCTATCTTTCAGTGATCTTTTGGCTTATGGTTATGCTGTTATGATGCTAAATGTTTTAAGATCGGATATAACCATTAAAATTCAACATGGTATCAGAGCCACCCTGAAAGAAGACATTGTGCAGCTATAGAAGCTATGGATTATTAATTTTTGGGTCTCTCTTCACAATCTATCAACAAAAGAAGGCTAGGATGAGTCTCCATTGAAGGGCGCATCTTTCTGTCGAAGCGGAATTCGATTCTGGACATTTTCAATTTTTGATGTGGGAAATTAGGGATTCTTACAGAAGAAGAATTTTTGAGTGAGCCAAACATAGGATTACTCTCCTCATCAAAATTGAAGTTTAGAGACCTGGGTTGTGATTTTTGGTTGGGTATAACTCTGGGAAAGTCAAAGCCTAGTTTGACCCCAGGCTGGAAAAACCCTAAATACTAAAACTGATAAGTTTTTGTACATTCATTATATCTTGGGATTGGAGAAGGATTAGGAGTTTCAACTTTCACAAGCCGAAGATAAAATCATGATTTTTACTGTGTCCAAATTTCAGCCTCATATTCGCTATATTCTAGGAGATATGATCCCTCCAAGTTAGGGTTCTAGCCTCTTCCAGCATTCATCCCTAAACAAGACACATGGGGAGAATTGCTATATATAGGGCTACAAAGGTCCAAATTAAATTTCTAAAGATGTTCCAAAAAGGGCATGGACTATAATTTTTGTGGTAGAAGTTTCAGACCCCGAAGATGAAACAGTGACATGTGGCAGTCCGTACAATTTCACTATGCTGAACAGTCTTGAAACAGGTCACCTTGGGAAAACAATCATAAGTTCCAATTGGTGAAACCAACTTTGATTAAACCTATGGTGTTGGAACAGGTATAGGCTAGGATACCTCAGTGCGAAGTTTCATATGTAGAGGAGTAGTAATTTTGGAGATATCGCAGAAACAATATCAGGCATTTTTGCAGAAGAAATTGAAAAACTAGGGCTTCTTGTTCCAGGAGCTTCCCTCCACTGTTTTCAGAAAATGAGTACATTGGACAGCTCACCTTAAAGAGGTCTATCTTGCTATCCAATCATATCTAAAATATTCCAACTTTTGAAAATTAGGGTTTCTCTAACAAACCCTAGATCAGGGAGATCCAGAACTAGGATGAACATTTCAAATCGGTAAGATCTAATCTTTTGTCATTTGCATTTGAGGTTCTTATTTCAAAATGACCTAGCACCTTAGCTTGATGACAAGCTTGGTGAAGCTGAAAACTTCCAAGCATGGAAGCATAGGATTTTACTCGTTCTTGAAGAAAAATGAATTGGACACCTACATAAGTGGAGAGGTTCCAGTTCCAAAGGGAAATGAGGCTAAAGCCTTACACAAGAAGAAACTCGACTCATAATAAGAGGAGAGAAGATGGGAGTAACTAAAGATCAAGCGCTCACAATTCAAAGAAGATCCCTCAAGCGATGAGGAATATGAAGAACTCAATTCTTGAAGAAACTCTTGTCCATCTTATCATTTGGATAAGAAATGATGATGTCATGAATGAATATTCAGATGATGAAGCAGAAGGATCAAGAAGGAGTCTACCCACGAAATGAATAAAAGATCAATATTCAATTGTCATTTCATGATACTTTTTTATATTCAATTGATGTATTATGCATGATATAATGTTTGCATTAATGACAGTATGCATGTGATGAGTAAGTAGCTCATGGTGCTAACCTCTCCATTGCTACTTATCTAGAATGAAACCTCCTTGATGAAATACTGGATTAGTGCACAATCTCAATGATGTCATTTAGAAAGTTTCTGTGAGATATGGATGAATGTTGTATTCGCTAAACAGTTGAACGATGCATCATTATGCATATGTTCTATGAAATGGTTCTAACCATGCTACTGGTGCATTTGAATTGTAGGAAAGGTCATGTACAACTGCCTACAAGAAAATAAGGATGAGACTTGTTCCAAAGAACAAGTGATGACAATTCAAGATTCATTCCAATAAACATGAATCTGAAGCTCCCAGGGTCAGAGACACCGTGACGAAAGAAAGAGCTTCAGAGAGCGGTAGATCCATCTCAAAGGATGAATACCACAATGGGTACAAGATATAACTGAAGATGGAGAAAAGAATGGCGAGACTTCCAAACCAAAGTAAGAGGCCTTGGACACACTCTAGTTGTGTAACACAATTGGGTGACATCATTGATGCTAACCTTTCCAGCTATGAAAGAAGCTATGATCAAAGAGTAACAGTTGATTATGGGGAATGATGTCTACGATATGGTTTTGAGACCAAAAGGGAAGTCTGTAGTATCTTTCATTTGGATTTACAAGAACAAATTGTACAAAGCAAGGTTCGTGGTTTACCTCAGAAAGAATAGACTATGACATGACACACTCTATTGACTAGACCCACTAGAAGTATATATCAAGAATAGAACCACCTGTGCGGAATGAAGAGGGAAGATGATACTTCACTTCAGGGGGAGTGACTATAGAAGATATCTGAGTTCGACATGGTACGACATGATGGAAAACTTCCTGATGGATCGAGACTTTACCAAGAGTAAAGTGGGTTCCAACCTTCAAGGTTGAATGCAGAAGACTGGGATATGTTTATGACCTGACAAGATGAACTCATGGAAGACGTTATGATGAAATAATACTAGAATGATGATTGGGATATAGTACTCAAACCAGAAAGCAATAATGTGGTATCTTCCAAATGGATTTGCAAGATAAAATATGTTGCTGATAGAAGTAAGGTAAGACTTGTGGCTAGAGGTTTCTCTCAGAAAGAGGGAATTAATTCTGAAGAGACACTTGCTCCAAGAAGCAAGGTACACTTCCTTCATAACTATCATGGTAATTGATTCCATGATGAAGTAAAGACAAGCCTTCCTTAATGGTATGATTGAGGAAGAGTTTTACATCGAATAGTCACAAGGATTTGAAGTTGAAGACATATGGACTCATGTATGCAAGTTGAAGAAGGCCCTTATGGCCTGAAGCAAGCTCCCAGAGCTTGGTATGGAAGGAGAGATAGTTTCTTGACGAGCATGGGCTTTACCAAGAGGAAAGCCGATCCTAACCTTTACTTTATTGTTATACAATATGAACATGTCATACTATTACTGTATGTGGATGATCTATTTCTGACCGGGAATGAGAAACAGATTGTAGAATGCAAGAAGAAGTTTGCTGAAGAATTTGAGATGAAAGACCTTGGGTTAATGCATTATTTCCTAGGTCTAGAAGTATGGCAAAGTTCAAAATAAATCTTTCTCAACCAGGGAAAGTATGCAGTAGAGATATTGAAAAGATTCGATACGTTTGAATGAAAAGCCATGGCCACACCCATGGATTCTAACCTGAAGTTGTTAGTTGATGACTCATCAGAGTTAGTGAATGTGATTCAATACAAACAGATTATTGGGTCGTTGATGTATCTAATAAATACCAGATCAGACATTTGTTTTGTTATGAACACCTTGAGTCAATATCTAGTTCAACCTAGATGTGTTCACCCGATAGATGCAAAGCATGTGATGAGATATCTGAAAGGGACTATAGACTTTGATTTATACTATGATGGAAACCATGATTACAGATTGTATGTCTATACAAATATATATTGGGTTGGAAGTATCTCAAACAAGAAAAGCACATCAGGTGGATGCTTTTGTTTGGGGTTTGCTATGAGTTCATGGTTTAGCAGGAAAAAGTCTTGTGTTTCTCTTAGCACGGCTGAAGTAGAATACATAGCAGATTGCTTTGCTAAGTTGTGAAGCCATATGGCTTCGAAAGCTGATATTAGGTCTCATTGACCTGAAGATGGATACTACAATGATTCTATGTGATAACCAGAGTTGTGCTGACAGAGAACCCTGTGTTCCGTCGTAACACATAGAAATCCGGTATTTCTACATACGAGATAGGATGCAGATGATGATGTTTCAGTATTCCCATACTGAAGATATAGATGATGTTTCAGTATTTACATAATGTAGATGCAGATGATGGTGATTCGGTATTTCTATACCGAATATAGAGATGATGATGTTTCAATATTCCCATACTGAAGATATAGATGATGTTTTAGTATTTACATACTGTAGATGCAGATGATGGTGATTCAATATTCCTATACTGAATATAGAGATGATGATGCTTTCAGTATTTCTATATTGAAGATATAGATGACGATGCTTTCAATATTCACATACTAGAGATACAGATGGTGATAGTTCAGTATTCACATACTGAAGATGTAGATTATGATGGTTTAGAAGATGATGTGTTGACGAAACCTCTGTCTCAGGTAAAGTACGAACACTTTCGAGACAATCTTGGTGTTGTTTGGAAAGACCTTCCTCGAAAGGGGGAGTAGTGATGTTGCAGTGGGATTGTATCATCCCTGGGCACTTTCCCTAAAGTGATCTGGTGACCTCGGTCCTCAATAATGAAGAGGGATTGTATCATCCTGGGACATTTGTCCAGAAGTGATTCGGTGACTTCGGTCCTTGAGAATGAAGAGGGATTGTATAATCCCGGGACATTTGTCCAGAAGTGATCCGGTGACTTCGGTCCTCGAGAATGAAGAGGGATTGTATCATCCTGGGACATCTGTCCAAAATGTATCCGGAGGCTTCGGTCCCCGTGAGTGTGGTGGGATTGCATCATCCCTGAACTTTTGTTCAAAATGTATCTAAAGGCTTCGGTCCCCGTGAATGTGGTGGGATTGCATCATCCCTGAACTTCTGTTCAAAATGTATCTGGAGGCTTCGGTCCCCGTGAATGTGGTGGGATTGCATCATCCCTAAACTTATATTCAAAATGTATTTGGAGGCTTTGGTCCCCGTGAATGTGGTGGGATTACATCATCCATGAACTTCTGTTCAAAATGTATCCGGAGACTTCGGTCCCTGTGAATGTGGTGGGATTGCATCATCTCTGAACTTCTGTTCAAAATATATTCGGAGACTTTGGTCCTTGTGAATGTGGTGGGATTGCATCATCCTTGAACTTCTGTTCAAAATGTATCTGGAGACTTCGGTCCCCGTGAATGTGGTAGGATTGCATCATCCTTGGACATAGTCCTAAAGTGATAGGGACTGATTATCTCGTAATCAATCCGATGACTTCGGTTATCGAGAATGTGGTGGGATTGCTTCATCCCTGGACTCTAAGTCCAAAAGTGATCCAAAGATTTTTTGTCTTTGAGCTGTTGATTGCAGGTTGTTGCTGATGATGATGATGTTATTGATCAAAAGATCAGAGTGTGATGATGATGTCGTACTGATTGAAAGATCAGAGTGTGATGATGATGTTGTTGATCGAAAGATCAAAATATGATGATGATGATGTTGCTGATCGAAAGGTCAAAGTGCTGAAGATGTGGTTGCTGATCAAATGGTCAAAGCGCTGAAGATGTTGTTGCTAGTCGAAAGTTCAAAGTGCTAAAGATGTTGTTGCTGATCAAAAGGTCAAAGTGTTGTTGATGATGTTATCAATCAAGCGGTCAAAGTGTTTCTATCATTGAAGATTGAAGATGAAGACTATATGATGTTGAAAAGCTTCCAATGATTTATAGATGTGTTACCTCGATGATGTTGACGATGTCCTTTATCTCTCTCCTACTATTGTTGTTGTTGATGTTGTTGTAGAATACCCTTCTCGTTAAGGGGGAGTGTTGAAATTTTGTAACTTCGAAGAATATTCTATATGTATCTTTTGTGGTCCCCGATGGTCCTACCGGGAGAACCACTTGTATTTTTTATACCCCGATGCTTCTAATCGAAAGAACTAATAAGATTCATGAGGAAGTTCCCTCAAATTGTAATGTGGGTCATTAGCACCCCAGTTGTGGTTACTCGAGCCTACATGATTAAATTAGGATTACTCGAGCCTACATGACTAAATTAATTATTAAGTGAACAAACGAATATAAATAGAGGTGTGGTGCTCCTCATTTGGAACACACACACTCACTTGTGTAGCGCATGAGAGAGAGAGAGAGAAAGAGCTGTGGCTGGAGAAGAAGGAGGATCAGTATTTTGGGTTTTACCTTTTTATCTTTTTGGGGCATTTATATTGAGGAAGCTTTTGCTGGTTTTTTTTCCCTTTAGGGTTTTCCCAGGATAAATCTTTGTGTTCTTTTTGTGTGGTTGTGCTTGTCTATCTTTCAGTGATCTTTTGGCTTATGGTTATGCTGTTATGATGCTAAATGTTTTAAGATTTGATATAACCATTAAAATTCAACAGGGAATGCTTCCTCGCTATTGGAATATTAATTCAATCAGATATTCAGTACACGACAAGAATTACCAATGGTAAGAAGGAGTAATAATATCTATGAAGTAGTTTGTTCTTTATAGACAACGTCGACTATTATGGGATCTCTAAACCCTGGCCTCATAATCTACCAGGGTGATATAAAATTACATCACTTTTATGCCAGAGGATTCACTATAGGAAAACATCAGTCCTTAGTCATACCTGCTTGGAGTTTGGGACTTGCAAGTTGGATGCGGTTGTCTGATATGTATGATAACTTCATGACAAGAACATAAGTTAATGGTTAGTCCATAATGATCCACAACCATTCTGAACTTTATATGTGGATAACTGGAATAATTTCCACTACTGATAATTAATATTATCCCTTGTTCTTACACAACCACATATGCCATTATTTTCTAAATTAGGTCAGAATTTTTGTCTACCCTATAAATGTTTGAATCCTCATACATTATATTCAAAAAATGTTGAAAGCTCTAATCTAAGTTCGTTATCTATCCTAACGGTCATACCGTTAGAGGTCAGTGATACATTATGTACTATATATGTACCATTGTGTACTATTGATTAATGGAGCAAATTTGTGAGCCTTTTTCGTCAGTTATATTTTCAGTCTTATTTGCTTCCTACTTTCTTGATGATTTAACAGTGGTATCAGAGTAGTTGAAGATCCCTTAGGCCAAAGAGCATAGTAACATCACAACGCCATAAGATCAGATCAGTGGCCTTGGTTGATAGAGTTTGAGCCATTGTTAAGAGAAAGAGACTAGAAGAAGATACGTGGGGTAAACATTCAGAATTCGTGAAGATATGTCAGACCAGGAAAATACAAATATCAAAGCACCATAAGATCAGGGGCCTTGATTGAGGGAGTTCGTGTGAACATTCAGAGCGTATGATGACCTTCGACCAGCAAATGGAAGAAAGATTAACCGACCAACATTTCTGGGAAAAAAAATAGTAAGTCAAGGAGAATAATGACTGCTGCGTAGAATTCATGGATTGTGCCACCAGATCTTTGCTGTTAAAAGGAAGCCCGCTCTTATTTATGTGAAGAAAAAATTTCCTGATCGCTGCAAACCATTAAAAATATTGACATAAAGATTGAAGAGTAAGAATCTTTATATGTTATTTCGCATTAGTATATATTTTAATGGAAGTGAGCACATAATGAAAGTGAAACAAATGATAAGTAATGGGATGACATATGCACATGTCGTAAGAAAGGGGAATTTGAATTTTCATGTTGTGATAAGGGTTTTATATTCTGTTATATTGAATTTTGTCAAGATTGTAAGAAAGGTGAAGAACGTTGCCAAGATCATAAGAATAGTAGCAATAGGTTATCAAGACAATATATCAAAAATCCTACGAACTCAACAAAATCAGTATCATAGAAGATAATTTCGATCAAGTTTTCGACATAATTATAATACATAGATTATGCACTATGGTTGGCGATCAATTATTTGGCAACTCATATTTGTTGTGATGCATGGAATGATGAAGATTCAGAAAGCTGCATATTCTTGTATTTACATGAACATGTGACCAGTGTGAGATGTTGTATTTACATGAACATGCAACCACTGTGAGATGTAAAAATTGAGGACTACATATTTCAGAGATTTACATACACACCATCCAAAATTTTAAATTCAGCTCATGCATTCTGAACTTGTGACTGTTCATAATTTACTTTATTGAAACCGGATTGAAGATATTGCAGCCAGATTGAAAATTGCGGTCATTGACATTTGAATAGACATTGAAATTAAAACAAAGTTTGCAGCATCCAAAATTTTAAAGAACAATTCAACACCTATTTTCTGAACTTGTGCTTGTTCAGATTTTTATCCTTGCATTCTGTGTTTTTGCAAGTTTTTGGTACTTACTATTGTTTCTTTAGTGAGTATTAAATATTGTTGAATTGAAAAATGATTGTAATTGGGTGCATTTTTTGTTGAACCCAACACCCATAAAGAAAAAAAAAATTAACATTCTGAACTTGATTATGTTCAGACATGAAGTTAATGCATATGATAGATTGTTTCTGATAGGGGATAAAAGAAAGTCAGAAACAAGAGAAAATTTGAACGAACTTGCATCTTCTCACCTTGTCCCTGACAGGGGGGAATAAGTTTTAAAGTGATGGAGCCTGTGAACAAACAAATGGGAAACACGTATGCAACATTGTTTCTGAATTTTGAAGACAGAGTGTTGTTTCCTGAATTTTGAAGCACAATGAAAGTTAAAAAGTTTCAAAAACCATCAATCCAGTAGAACACATAAGAGTCTACTTTTTATGGTTCTTGGTACAATTTATTTTGATCAACATAAGTCATTAGAGCTTCTAGTTGATATGGTTAATGGAATCCTAAAACCACCTCTTGGTTAGTGGTCATCCCAAAACCACCTCTTGATATCTTGGATAGTTTAATGGTCAACTTAAAACCATTAGTTTTTGGTCAACTTGAAACCATGCAACTTAGTAGAAGTCTTACTACTTCTCCTAGATATTGTGTCAGAGAAATTTTAACCCATTAGTCGCTGACCTTCTTGAGTTTTACTCTTTGAATTTGCTTGACAGATTTGATTGTCAAGTAGGCAGTTTTTCAGGCAATACCGAACTTAAGATTAAGGGGGGATGTTGAAAGCTCTAATCTAAGTTCGTTATCTATCCTAACGGTCATACCATTAGAGGTCAGTTATACATTGTGTACTATTGATTAATGGAGCAAATTTGTGAGCCTTTTCCATCAGTTATATTTTCATTCTTATTTGGTTCCTACTTTCTTGATGATTTAACAAAATTATCGTCATATACATTCACCATTCCATCGTAGAAAATGGTCAATTGCTTGCCCATAATCATGGACACAACAAGCCTAGATTGAAGAGAAAACAAAATTACCGTTAACCTCACAGACCAACATGAGCAAAAGAAATAGCTGGAAATAAAAACACAACTAACATTACCCATTACGATTCCATACCTAAAACTCATCACAAGACCATAACAACCATCCTGAACATCACCTGACGAGGTCCTATGCTTGAATCCTGCCACAAATTCTATTGGGGATCCAAAATCAGACTGATTGGGGAATACATTAATGGAATTGGAACAACTTCCAACAGCAGAGAGATCCAGCCATGGAATACATTCTGTAAGTTACTGCTTAGCACCATTATTATTATTCCTGATTCGAGAAGGTAAACCCATTTCGTCATCAAATTACTCTTTAAACGCCATCTTGAGTCTTAATTTGGTACCGAGACTACCCATCTCACAAGAATAGAGGCTGAACAATCCCATTCTCTCTGAATTGGATTTATTCTTCTTTAACCTAGCCACCTCCTTCTCCATCCGATTCTCAATTGCGATGAAATCCACGTTTCAGAAAAAAAAAAAAAAATAGACAACCCTATTCTCTGCTCTTTGAAATTGCAAGGCGAGCAAATCTATTTTGGGATTTAGTTGAAGTGAATCTCCACTTTTATCTGTGCTCATCTGTTGATTGATACAAATAAATATTGAAGTGCACGCCATCTCCGTGTCTTCGTCTTGATTTCTATTCTTTTGGCCCATACCTAAAGCTTTTTTACTTGAGCAATAAGCACAACAACCATCGGATTTGATCCCACTGTTGATCTAATGGTTGCTGTGCCCCACAGCCCCAACATTAATTGCTGTGCTGCGGGGTGTTTATTACTCTCCTCTTTACTTTCTCCTCCTATCTTTTGCCAACACCAGCGTTCACCAATGTTCAAGAGAAAACCAATGTTTCTTTTTGTTATAGACGTCATAGCAAATCTTGACATAACTCACCAATTCATGTGAGTTTTTTAACTTATTATGGATTTGGTAGTAGATATCGCATTCAAAATTGGCCATACTTTTTTAAATACAAGTTTTGATTGTGAAGAGGGATGGTGATTATATGTACACCTCCAGACTTTAACAGTTAAATCGCTGCGCAGAGGGGGATCCCTTGTCCCACAAACAAGGGGGTCTCATACACCAATTTGGTGTCTCGCTTGGCGGTGACCTTAAAAATAGATTATTATTATTATTATTATTATATTTCGTTTAGTAAATATTAAAATTTGAAATTTTCACCGAACTCAAACGATCTCCCATATTTATATTTTAATCTTTCACTGTCACTATCAAAAGAGAAAATATTTATAGAGAGGAATATGAACTCCCTTTTTGTTATTTGTGGTTTGTAGTGTGGACCATTTTGTTCCTATATTCTATATTCTATTGTCTTCTATTTCGATGAACATTTGATCTGCATCTTCTGACAAGTTCGATTAATGAGTAGCTGAAAAATGTTGATGTTAGTACAAGGTATTGATTGGATTGTCACATTGACATTGCAATTTTAAAACCTAAATGTACTGGAGACAATATCTCTTCCCTTGTTTCTCTATGGTTCATGCATGTCCAGAACCAACTTTAGCTAGACCCATTTTAAAGAGCAGACCCGTAGATTGAATAAATGTTTTTTAAGTTGGTGGGAATAGTTATATGGAGTAGTCTAACGCTTTGACGATTTTGCCCGACGTTAGACTACTCCGTTAACGTTAACAGTGCAAACCTCTTCAGGTGATGCCATTCCCGGTCTCGGGTGACCCATTCCCCGGTCCCACAAGATCCTATTCCTGTGCCGACGTCTCATCTACGCCTCCACCTCCGCCGTCCTCCTTCGGTCCTACCCCTCACCTCCGCCATTCTCCTACGGTCCTACCCCTCACCTCCACCTACTATAAGCGTTAGACTACTCCCAGATACATATATGAACCCTTGTGCAAAATCTGTCTTTTGCACATCTTCTGGTTGAGTGTTCGAATATCAAACCAGAATGATTGCTGCTACGAATTTGAGTCAGTCGGTTTGAGATTAATATTTTCTCAGCAGGAGTTATGTTTAGAGTTTGGGCTTTTCCACATCAACTAGTTGTAATAGGCGTTGTGAGCGAGAATGGCAGGCGCACACAACTATGCATTGGTAGTTGTTTTGGCTGTTGTTTTGATTATGCTGGGAACAATAATGGTTGCAGTAGCAGATGTGGCTGCACCATCTCTCATCCCGACCCGACAATGGAGATAGGCGCTGCTTCAATGCCTTTCATTCCCTCCTTGTTCGCCACCTTGATCTCCTCATTCATCCTTTTCTTGGCTTCTTGGTTTTAGTGAGAACTAGTGCGTTTGCTCTTTGATCAATTTTTTATGATTACTGAAGGCAACTATTCTTATTCTCTTATATATATTTTTGATATTTATACAGCAGGTTACACGGTTTTTTTGATTGGTTTTTTAGCAATTTAGGAAATAAACGTGATCTCTTTACGATCCTTTTAAGATTTCCACAAATAAAAATTGTTTGATAATCTTAGACTTTAAGATTTCAACAAATAAAAATTGTTTGATAATCTTAGACTGAGCATATTACAATGGCGTGGTAGATTTAGGGTCTCTTTGTTGTTTTAAACTTATTTATGAATTTTTTTGAACAGTATGGTGTTATTTGTGGAGAGTACTTTACATTTTCTATGAATGCAAATATGCTATTTGGTTTAAGGTTTTTGGTTTAAGGCATTGCTTCACTGAAATCTTTTCCAACATTGATTCACTTGAATAGTCTGTTGAGTTTTACTTCAGAAATTAAATTTAATAAGCTTTCAATTGATAAGTTTAATAACATTTCAATAATTGATGATAATTCTTCAACCACATTTTGCCGAACGATTTCCTCTCCAAGGGATATTTTCAAGTGTAAGAGTGTAACTTTGTTCATATAGTTTCTGAAACTAAACCAGAAAGATGCTAGAAAGCCCCTCTGATACCACAAAGAAAGCAGTGAAGATGAATTTATCTTCCAGCATATATATCCATATTCTTAAGCATGGTTCATTATATTTCATCATATTTACCTCTCATCTATTTACTTGAGTGTAGGTTTTTCTTGTAGTAATCATTTCTCATTGTCAAGATTTGGTGATCCATGTCTAACTATGTTAGATTTCAGATTTTTCTGGGTTAAAGAAATCAAAGTTGAATCATATCCCGTTTACTCAATTTTTGTGAACATCGAGCCTATTTAAAATGGAGCAAACCCCTTTATCAAAATTCGGAATAAATTCTACTCCATTTTTTTCTGACTCCTTTTTGTTCAGATGGCCATGAATTAATTATTTCAACTTTTGATAAGAATTAATTTTGAATACAATGATTGTCTGTTTTTTTATTTTAAATTTTAATGTCTCGTTCTTTGTTTTTTTAACCAAATATATAATTATTGAAACTAAAACCACCACTAACTTCAACAAATTGATCAAAGTCTAACCACATCAAAATCACGGTCTTGAGAAATACATATTTTTTAAGTGTTTGCAGCTATTTCATTCCAAATCCATCGATATAACTATTTCATTCCAAATTTATCATAATTACATTATAATTATGATTACATCAGTAAAAAATTCGTAAACAATTTGGAACTCAGCTGATGTTACTCTTCAACGTCATTAGGTATAAGGAAATATTCATAAACTATTTCGGTTGTTATTACTAAAAAACAAAAAAAAACAAATGGAACTGGGGCCTTCTACATCTCCCAGGTTGATGCTTTCATATAACTAATACAAACAAAACAATACATATGGTATCCCCCGGAAGACATATGTTATTGTCTAAAACATTTTAGAAATTAAATGCATTTGCATTCTGATCATCCCACACAACTCCCGTGGCTCGTAACTGTATCATCAATACAACAACAATACATTTATTGGATTCTTCACTTATGAAAATGCTCAGAAAAACCAAGAAATTTAAGGTGATCAGGCGATGGACAGAATCCAATAGCCCTTTCTTTTGTTAATTGGAGGGCCTCCAATATGTTGCAACCAACTCCAAACACATGAATTATTATTGTATCTTGACAACATCATCATTGTTGGCATTCTTCTTCAGATCGCTGAAATGTCCAGGATATTCATTCCATCCATTCGAGCATTCCATCAGGAGGCCTTCCAGCTTACCTTCTGTGATTGCAATAAATACCTTGTCAATGTTTTCACCTAGCGTTCTTCCTCTCTGCCCGGATACCAAGCTCGTCCTAAGATCCTCTCGAACAAAATCATTGAGAGGATACATTCTGCACTCACGAATTTTATTTGGAAAATCAAAATCTCCCCTCTCACATCTTTGGCGAATACAAGGAACCTCGATGGCTAACATCCTTCTCAACTCTTCTTTAAACATGGAATTCACATATTGATTGTGTTGCTCTGCACTCTGAACGTGACTAGTCACAGGATTTTCCAGAAACATAATTTCTGAAGTGTAGGACACCATGGCTATCTCTGCACCCTTGAGACCATAGTCCAAACTGGGATCATCCCCCAAGAGAGATTAGAAGGCAACCCATTGTTGTAATACTCATTGGCAAGCTCAGAGAGAGATTCCTATATGTATCTGGGAGTAGTCTAAAGCGGAGGCGAAGGTGGAGGCCGAGGCCGCGATACCACGTCCTGACATGAACATGACCTTGTGGGACTGACGAATGGGGTCGCTGGAGACCAGGAAGGGCATCACCGAAAGAGGTCAGCGTTGTTAACGGAGTAGTCTAATGCTGGGCGAAATCGTCTAAGTGTTAGACTACTCCATAGTAATATTATTGTATTGTAGGATTTCAATCTCCTCGAGGTGGTCCAGTATTGGATTAGACGCCTTGCAGCCAACAACCTTTTATCAAAGGACAGACCTGTGGGAAGAACCTAACGTCATCCCACCACCACGTCTTGGGCTCCAAAAAACGAGGATGACGTCATGGCCTACAAACTAATAATAAAATTACATATATATTTTTTCATTGCTGCATTTTCTAAATACAGATTTTTACCTAAACTCAACTATAGAGAAAAAAAATGTGTAGCATATAGATAGGTTATAGACCTAGATTAATAGGGCCTTCGTAAAAACTATATTAACCTATGGGGACATAATAATGACAAGGGTGGTTTTCTACCATTGTTCAATTTCCATTTCCTTCTTGATAATGGTTCAAATATAATAGTCTCTCACTATTGATTTTCTCTCTTATGATGATTAAATTTAATTTTGTATAACATTTTTGCACTTTTATAATTATTTAAATTTAATTTTATATCACTAATTAAATGTTTTTTTTGTAACTAGGGGAATCGACAATTGGGGCTGGGTTGGTACTGTGATCCATTCCCGCTACCACTATACCCCTAGGTGCCCGGGTGGGATTTGATCTTGTGACCTCCATTTAAAAAAAGTGACTTCATATCAATTGACGCCAATGAGCCACACCCGTTCGGGCTATTAAAAATAAAATTATTATTATTATTTAATAAATTAATTTAATATTTATATTATAATTTTTAAAAATAATTTAAAATTTTGATAAAAACATTTAAAAGTTAGGAAGAGTTTATTTATTGTATGTTTTAGACTTTATTGTGGATTTTAGTCAGAATCTCATAATTTTTTTTTTTGTTAAAATATAAATTTGGAAGTACTTAAGTTGTGTTTTTGAATCCATAAATAGTTCAATAACCTGGAAGGCCTCTACGACACCCAAATTATGCAATTTTCATAAGTAATATATGTGATTCTAAGGTTTTTTAAAGATTTCCAACCGGACTCCAAACAAAATAAGACGGAAAATATGCGGTTGGAAACATGGAATATTTAAACTACAACTTAAAAGTTATATTGTTTTTAAATCCTTCTTCCTAGAGCTAAGTTTTAATATTTATTTCTCAACAACGACTTTGACTTTGAATTTTTTAAAGTGAATTAAAGTTTTATGAATAAAATTTATTCACATTCAATTATTAATTTCAAATTAAAGTATATTATATAACAATAATAAAACTAGTTATATCGTTGATACTGATTGTATTGTTTATTCACATGTAATGAATAAATAATAATAACCACCTACACCTCAAGCGGGGGTGGCTTAAAGATGCCAGGACTTGGTTAAATTATTGGGGGATTGACGAAACTGCTAATTCGCAAAATATCAATGACATTATCATGGAATATACCGCATCACAAAATCCAAATCCTCCTACCAATGACTACTCCTGTGAATTCTCAAAATACAACATATTAAAAATATTATTACTTCTATGTTCAAAGAGATCATTAACCCTAATCTTCAGGATCAAAATTAACTTTCTATCTTAACGAGATCAAATAAAAAAATTAACATTTCCAATATTAGAACAAACTCTCATGAGCTTCATAGTGAAACTAGGCACTGAACAACCCCTAACACATTGTGGGATGAAAGAATTTACCATATTTGCGAGTCTATGAGTGTTGAAGATGAAAATCATTTTCTCTTAGAATGCCCTACCTACACCCCACATTAGATATGAATTCCATAATCTTTACTCCAACGCTGACCTCTGTAACCTTTTAACTCCTCAAAACTATGGTGAGCTAGGGACGCTCCGCTTTAAGATTTTTGAGAATATAAATAATACTTTAAAACAAATCAAATAATTGATGTCTTGTCTTTTCTCTTAAGGTCCGATAGATCAAATTTGGTCTTACTGGAAGTTAAAGACTATCATCATCAGTAATTATTAATTTCAAATTAAATTATATTATATAACAATAATAAAAAGAATTATATCGTTGATTATGATTATTATTGTTTATTTAAATCAACTTAAATTATATTAGAATATATAAAATAAGAAGTATAGTGATGATTATAATGACTATCATCATCCATTGAGATTAACTTTGATTTATGTAACTTAAGAAAATGATAATGATAAGAGATTAAGTTCATGAGTTGTTGGTCTGACTTTGTGTTTTGAAGAATTTAGGGTTTATTTTAGGCATAATTCTCAAAATGAGGGGAAGTGCTCGAGCACCTTCCCATGGGATAAATTATCATAAAAAAAAGAGAAGAAAAGGAAGTAAGGTTAATTCATGTTACTTTGACATTTTATTCTTATAATTGAAAAGATTGGAGAAAAGTTTTATTCAATCTACTAGTTTTAATGAGTTAACTAGTTATAGAGATCATAGTCTTATAAGTATTTTGAAATTGAGATTTGATGTGAACATATATGTGGTATTTTAAGAGAAAGTGATTTCCACGATAGCCCTTCTTAATATCACAAAGATGGCAAATTATATATATATATATATTGGATTGTAATCAAACCATTGTTTAAGCACTTTTGTTTTTCTAGGTAACAACGCTTGTGGAAAACCCCAAGTTCTCCTCATTTCAATGATGACACTTGGGGTAAACCCTAGATTTTTCAGTGCATAAGGTTGTTACAATAATATTCTCATTTTGAGCTCAAAATGTCACTTATGGGAATAGAACCTAGGTTGGGGGGATAACACTCCATCCCACAACCACTAGGGCTAAACTTGATTGACTAGGACAATTGTTTAAGCACTCACTATAACACTATTCTAAATTTAAATCTCAATCTCAATGAGCATGCTTCATATAATTTGTATTAGAGATTAAGTAGAAATCTTAGAAATTTTAATAATATATGAATACAACCAAGAAATATATATATATTCCATGTAACCACACATAGGAAACCCTGGAAACATCCCCATCATTCACGCATGATAACCAGGATAAATAGGTGGCATAGACTATAATATGATTGACCCAATAGGAACATCAAGTATCATCATATCATAGAGTAGTTGGATTAGAGATTTGACCCTAAGGCCTTTTCTTTGCAAATTATAGGATTCAACCACTCGAGCTAACCTATCAAGATATTTTTTCCATATAAACATGTAGGAGAAAACCTTAGAGACTTCACCATTGTTAATGGGTAGTAACTAGGGGAAAATGATAGCCTTGATTATGGAGCTTAATCCTGAGGGGATCTCATGCTTGGTTCATGATTGCTTGAGGTAACCCGTGAGGCATAAAAATTGGAAGACATGGGGTGGGATTCCATTCACTAATGTGTACACAGGTCACAAGATCATTTAATATGATCTCTCTATGTGCAACCATACATTCTACTGGGGTGATAACCTCATGGTTCCAAGAAAGACCCTTATGGGAATTGAATCTTAACCAATGGATAAAAACTCCTTACTCCTCACAGGGATCCAACCCTTATATATATATATATATATATTATTTATTTATTTTTCCAAAGAAAAAAATTGCTTTATTCACACTGAAGAAACATGGGCTGCCCTCTAGGAGCATACATAAAGTGCATAAAAAAAGCCCCACATTTTATCACAAAAAATTTGTGGGCTTCTCTTATCCTTAGCGGGATCCTCTTGTTCATCTTGTTTGTCAGCTTACAAACTTGTTAACTTCTTCGTTATTTACAAAATGAGTCACCTCCATTAAGCCTGGAGGGAGGGACAGAGCCAATTTTGAGAGTTTATTAGCCTCAATCTCTCTGTAAATATGTTGGAAAGTGATTGACTTGAATGCAACCATCTATTCTCTTAAGGCTCTTAGCAGATGCTGAAGGTGAGGAGCATTTATCTGAATGTTTCCATTTGCCCAATCTATTGTCAACTTGGAGTCCCCAAAGAGCTGTAAATTTTGGACTCGTTTGTCCTGAGCCAATTTGATAACTTCCTAGAGAGCTACAAGTTTTGCTTTGTTGTTTGTGCCCTACCCTAGTGCAAATTTTATCTCAAATCTTGTGTCCTCATTAAGGTATAAGATGCCTTCATCTCCTCCCAATGGTGGTTCCCCTTGATTGGCTCCATCAAAGAAACCCCATGGTTTGTTTTTATCTATTTCCGGAGCTTTAATATTTCTTATTGGTTTTGGGTTGGGAAACACTTGATGTTCATTCAATTTCTGCATTAAAACATTTCTCGTTATCTCTGAAGGTGTCCAAGTGTTTTTGAAGACAACTCTCTTTCTCGTTTCCCATATAGTGAAAACAAAAAGAGCTGGTAATGCTTCATGGGTCCGTACCCTTTCATTTCCCCACCAATGCTTTAATCTGTTCTCAAGAGACTCGTCCTCATCTGAAAATATTTGTTCTTACTAAAGAGAATGTTTAAATATTCAAGTAGTTGATTAAAGGAGTGAGTTGATAAGTGGGCAAGCTCAACTTTTCTAATGAGCCTATTTTTTTTATACGAGCAAAAAAATTCACCCCGATCTACTTAATTTTTTTTAAATTGTAGTGATCTAGGCCATCTTAAAATGGGCGAAACCTTTAAGAGAAAAGTTCCCATTAATGAGGTAGGACTATAACTTTTGATAGAATTCCTATCAAATTTTAGAAGAATTCTACCAGGAAGAGTTTAAGTTTGTCCACTTATTAACTTGCTCCCTGATTAATATAGATCACAAATTGAATATCACACATATATTAATGTTTTGAAAAGTTTTGAGCAACCACTAAAGTTTGAGGAAGAAACTTCTATTGTGGAAGTAATACTGAATGAAAGATTAATGGTAATATTGTTCATAAACTACAATAGATTTATTATTTAATATTTTGAATTGATAGTAATAGTTAAAAGGGGGTTTGGTTGGTAAAGTGGGAGTGTTTTTTTTTGTAAGCTAAATTATTGCATTAAATGGAAATACAAATATATAGAGCTCGGTTAGTTGTTCAACCACTTGGGAAACCTAACCAGTAACAAAATAGGATATCGCCACTTAAGGCTATCATACGTCCAAAACATCTGTTTATAAAACTTCTATGAGTGGCATTCTTAATTCTGACCTAATTATTAAGGAAATATTTACTACATGAATTTAAGAAATAATCATAACTACCAAACATGGAAAAACAAGATTGAACAATAGTGATGTTAAGGAGGAAGTTCATCATCATCAAAGATTGAGGTAAATAGAACCTCTTGGGATATGATGAGGGAATGTCCTCAGATTCAGCCCTCTTCTATGCAAAATCAAATCCAATAGTGGCCCTTGTGATCATCCTTCGCATTTGATCTTGGAGCTCATCCATTTGAAGAAGAATTTATTTGTGCTCCTCCCTGTGATCCAACAAATTTTTTCCAAGGAGATATTTAGGTGCCAATATAGCCAGACTATTTGAAAATACTTGGTGCTTCTAGTCCTCAAAGTCCCAACATTAGATATCCAAGTCTGCATTTATTGTTGCATGTTGTCTTCATACACCATGGCACCGACTCTTGCTTGTGCTTAACCGAATCTTTGGCCCTATCAATTTCCTTTTAAATGTTAATTGGAGTATGCCTTCAATAGCATAAGGTTAAGGCCTATGCCTCTTGATTTACTCACGGATGATGGTTGAACCCATGCCCACACTTGTCCCCTTGACCCATGGAGCTTTTCATCCTGCTAACCATATTTCCCTTTGTAGTCAACTTACAGGTGCCCCATGTAGTCAACTCGCTATCACCCTTGAAGAATTGTAGCAGCAGGGTTCCCCACAAGATATCCCTATTATGCTTTCCTCTAACCCACATAGTATTCACCAGGATGCTATCCAAGACCCTCATGACACACAAAATTTGCAAGTCATTGAGGGAAAGATCAAAGCTCGAGAAAGTTGCCCAATTGCTCTATTTGCTAATCATTATGTCCCCCACTCTTCCTCATCGATTGAAGTTTGAGTCCAATGGGCTCTTGTTCTCAATAGGGCCATCATAGTCTATAACATCTACAAATTCTATTAACTCTCACTCATCCTTCCCCAACATCATACTAGGAAATCCACCATATCATAGTGAAGGTTAATGATGAACTAGCCTTTGTGAGGTTAAGGCCTCACCCACCCTACACATAATTGACCCATCAATGCAAGGGATTGTCGATTGTTCATCCTTAACTTTGCATGTCCCATTCTCATTATGTCATGTGGTTGGAGGAGGAGGTCTCACCTCATCTCTGGGTTGCAGATCATGTGTCAACTCGCCCCCTTGCATGCACACCCAAATCAGGGAAAGTGGAAGTGTTTTTATTCTTTTAAAAACGATTTATATTCGTGATAATATAATTGCTTATACATGCAGTTGAAATAGAAGCCTAAGTCCAAGTCCTAAATGGCTTTGACATCTTAAATCTCCCTCCTCATAATTGACTAAGCTTTATCAAATGGTAGCAGTCATAACACATGATATGCATCTAATTATTGTAATATCCATATAGAATGTTGTTATGTGCTTATATTAACTAACCACACAAGTCACTATGAGACTTTGTTTAAGTCACCCCAAAAGGTACAAGATATATTTATAACCTAACCTCACATTGACATGGTCGATTTTGCAACCAATGGACTTAACTTTGGAACTTTTTCTTTCCAAATGCATGTCCAAAGTTACATCTAATTTAAAGTCCACATAAACATCTAAAATTTTGCCCATAAAAAATGTCCAAGGTAATGTCCACGAATTTTATTAAGGGCTTTGTTCAGTGGATTAAGAGTTCGAGGATTTTGTTTAATTGTTAGTGTGTTTGGCATCAATAAGTAAGTGGGTTAATGGTTGAAGGTGTGAGCTAGCAGTGGGGCTTTATTGTTGACTCGATGGAAGCTCAGGTTCCATTCCCCGCGGGGCAGTAGACCTCGTGCTATCATTGTGACAGTTCTACTCCCACTGGATAGATCATTCTTGCATCCAACATTTAGGTAGGCCCTAGCTCGAGAGGTTCATATCCAGGTGGTGGAGTTAACAAAGATTGATGGGTGGTCTAGAGGGTTCCTCTCGATTATGAATAAAAACGAATTAATAGTTAATGTGCTAGCGGGTTAAGGAGTTATATATTAGAAGCAAATGGTTTAGTTATTAATAGGTAATGATTTAGAAAGTTTGAGATTAAGGATTCATAGGTTAATGAGTCAAAAATTTATAAATTAATATATAAATGTATTCTAATTCACTAACTCTTAAAGATTAACTCATTCATGATATTAACCTTATTTACCTTTATCCTTTATTAACCATATTAAACATGGTTAATAACTTGATTAATGTTGTTCCATCTATTCATCATAGTCAACCTTACTACCTGTATAAAGGAAATTAACCATAATTATAATCATAATTGCCAATTATAAAAAAATCCTTAATCATCACCCATTAACTTTATCAACCATAAACAAACCATTTTCCAAAACACATTAATCACAATAAAAATATAAAAATATTTAAAAATAAATTAAAATACTTACATAGATAATACAATTAAATATATACAATACAAATTATAATATTTTAATATCTTAATCACAATACAATCTCACCGACCAATATCTAGATCCCTCTTCATTCACCGTGACTCTTTGCATGGCAGTGGCCCTTCCTTCACCATGACTCCATGCATGCCCATTTTCCAACTAATTAAGTTACGAAACTTTGCACGAACTTCGCATGATGCTTTGCAGATCCTTCATGCTACACGCATGTTTGTGGGGGTTGTGGTTTGACGAAG
This sequence comes from Pseudotsuga menziesii, assembly GCA_001517045.1. Classification (NCBI taxonomy): domain Eukaryota; kingdom Viridiplantae; phylum Streptophyta; class Pinopsida; order Pinales; family Pinaceae; genus Pseudotsuga; species Pseudotsuga menziesii. The sequence goes on along the minus strand of LPNX010996631.1, from coordinate 67,286 downwards.
AAGGGGGTGTATTTGTGATTATTATTTTACCTAATTGGCTTAATTTGGGTTAAGTGTAAGTTTTATGTGATTTTAATGGAGTAACTTACTTACCCGACCATTTGCATCGATCGGACGATCGACAACGTCGGATGTGACTGCTCACGCGAGCTAGGTCATCCGATCGGTGCAAATGGTCAGTTAAGTAGTGAAATCCGATTTTAATTAAATAATATATTTTATTATTATAGTTTTTTTAATTTAGCTAGGGTAAGTTTCATGTGATTTTAATTAAACAATATTTTTATTGTTATAATTTTGTGTTTAGTTATGAGAAGGAAATAAAGGGCATTCTTATAATTTAGGTTAGGATTTGATTTTTAAAAAAGTGACAAATTTGTCTTTTTAGCTTAATTTTGGTTAGGTGTAAGTTTTATGTGATTTTAATTAAATAATCTTTTTAATTATTATAGTTTTTTTTTAATTTAGTTAGGGGTAAGTTTTATGGGATTTTAATTAAATAATATTTTTATTATTATTATAGTTTGTATTTAGTTGTGAGAAGGAAATAAAGAGTATTGTTATAATTTATGTTAAGATTTGATTTTTAAAAAGGTGATAAATTTGTGTTTTTAAGATTGATGTGCTTTTGTAACGAGGTTAATGTAAAAGTATAGAGTTGTGGTTATTAAAGTGAGCTTAGGCTTTGCACCTCTAAATATCAAATGTTGTCTCCCGACTTCATAAGTGGTGGATGTGTAACAATGAAGACTCTTGAAGTATCTCAACATGAGTTATTTTTTGCTATTAAGGTAGTTGTCAAACAACAGACTTTGCACATGTGAACGCCCATCACCTACGACAAGGATAATAAGGCTTGAAGGGATGTTTTCAAGTATTACCTTAGCCCGACACCGGTAAAGATTAGTTTCTCGGTTTCAACTGTAGAGTTAGCCTATAAATGGTTCCGTTTGGGAGCCGTCTACTATGTGTATGTCTCTTGTTCGTTATTTTTTCCATGGGGCTTGTTTAAGCACGATTGGGGGGGAATAGATAATATAAGTAAAAACTTACCCAAGAGATGGTAAATTCAGGGGCATAATGCTCGACAATGAGGGAGAGGAAATAAAGGTGGCCTAGTCTAAAAGCGAAAACCCTATCAATCAGTGGTAAATTCAGGAAGGAAGGGCTTAACTAGGTAAGTCACCCCCTAAAAATAAGTAAGTGTTTTATCGTAAGAGTACCTGTGTTTGGAGCAGCAAGCCATGGCGCCCTATAGAGATGACCTGGAATTGAATCAATCGGCCGTTTCCCGATGTATTTAAAGGTGACTAGTTGTGTCCATGGAACCAACAAGTAGATCAACTCTAAGCTATATAGTGAGACTCTAGGCTATATGGCTAATTCTCTATTATACAACTTAAGACTCCTTATGATCAGTGGTTTGCATTTTTAAAACCATTTTCCCTATGTAAACACACCACTTTTGATGCCAATGAGGAACTTATAGACTAGCAACATTTACTTATTCTTTAATGTGAAAATAATTGAGTAAGTGATTAGTCATGGTACAACTTCACAAGGATTTCTAGATTAATCTTAATTTAAGCACAACAATTAATATTTATCACATAAAATTGCATACACCATATAACAACCATCAACCTACATCAACCTCCTCCAACCAAGCCACCCTTGATCCTTCATTCTTCGATCCTTCATTCCTCTTACTAGGTCAAGGGACCATGTTCCTAATAACAACTTGTCAATTTTAATAAGTGGGTTAAGAGGCAACATCCTTGTAATCTTCAAGGCAATAATCTAAAGCCTTAATAACATTTGCTGCAACACTATATGCACCAAGTTCTAAACATTATTACGTGCACCTCATCATGCCTCAACATGACATGCACATATTTAGCATCATGCTTGTCCACCAAGAATGGAAACCATCACTCAGATTGCTATGTAAGCCCAACAAGAACATGCAACATGCCAAATGTTGAACAAACACCCTTTAACTATTATAGAACTGAATCACCTTAAGCATTTGAATCTTGATTTTATAATTGAAGTTGTAATGAACACTATTAATTTACAAGAAAATATCCAGAATAAAAAAATAACATAAAGAATCCATATAGAAAATAAATATATAATCGATGATGAATAAGTGGCATGTGTATAATGAGCGTGGTGACAACTTTATAAGCATTTACAAGTCATAGAGGTGAAAGATTATGCCCATTAGTTAATATTATCATTAGTAATTGCCTACAATAGAGATTATATGTGACACCCGTTTTTATTAATCAATATCAATATAGTTGATATACTAAAGTTATGTGAAAGTTCATTTTAATTTGTTATTTATATCTATTTTTTGGAAATAATATTTGCATAGGTAGCATGTTATTGGACTAGATGTTTTGAAAAGATTAATTATATCATTGATAGACTAAAATATTTGAAAAAATAAAAAAATAAAATTCTTATCTTAGTTATTCTACCTTCGAAAGTGATATTTATCAAGGCATTTGCTCACTTGTCATTATGTCTACCATTTTTCAGTAGCCATGGTTTCATCTATGATTTACATTAACTTTGCAACAAGGAATGGTCAAAGATTTAAATGCTTAAGGAACGGTGAGATGCATTACCCCGACAACATAAAACCTTGGCGAGAGATTTGAATGCTTGAATTTGTCTAATTCTCATTTTAGATTTTTGTCTTAGGTTTCCCTTTTTTCCCTCTAGAGTCAAGTTAATGTCCGACAACTAGACTGCACATAACTCTTATTATTTTTAAAAAACTAAAATGGTTACTTTGTATTATAAACAAGTGAGAAAAACAACTTCAAAGAGTACAAAACAATAATTCAAAACATATCTAACAGTGTTTCTCATATAAGTGCTTTCATTACCCTTTACAGTCCTCCAAAGTTTGAAAACTATTTCAAAATGCCTTAGAGTAGCTATATTGCTATACAATTTAACAAACTGACCTAAAAGGTTTAAAAAAATGAAACATACAAACAAAAAGTTAAACCACACTATCATAACTTCTCATGGCCCAATCTTCTACTTCTTCTTCACTGACATGGGCACGAGCAATATAATTATCTTCTTTCGGTTTTGCTTTAGCATCCTCGCTTGAACTGGAACTATCAACATGAGAAGGTTGTCCGATAGAATGTCTAGTGTTGTGCTCACGCTTGGAATTATCATCCATTTGGAAGTTCTTTCCAGTAGTTAGATCTTCATGTTTAGCCAAAGTTAATGAGATTTCTTTCACTTGAGCATCACAAGCATGAACCATTCCTTCAAATTCTTTTAGGCGCGAATCAAAGCAGGAAAAATTGGATTTAAGCTGATATGAAAGCTGCTCTTTTTCATTCACATGATTATCCAAAATTGGCACATGATTTATAATGCTATGATCGCTACTATTAGTCCCTCCATCCGGGCCTTCATCCATCACATTTGTTGTCTAATATATTGAATGTCAGCTTGAACAACACTAATTCGTCCAAATGTTTCCTCAATACGCTTTTCAATAGCGAATTCCAAAAGAATTTCCCCTGTAACCCAATTCAAACAAATAAACCTTGAATTTTGAGAAGTCCAATTTATAATTACAACAAACTCTATAACCTACCCAAGAATTTCCATGAAAATCTCTAGGACGTCGACACTAAGTAACTAGTTTCCAAAGAAAGAACACAACTCAGCTTTCTACCCAATTTCCATAATTATCATAGAAATTTCCTCATTGAGTAGACAATCCCCATGACTAAGAGGCAAGGTAACTTCTTCAAAAAATGACCCCAAATCCTAGACCTATGGACTAGCGAGAGGGGAGCAACTAAACAAGAACCAATTGAGTTTACCCACCTATTGTAACCTGCATTGCACAAAATTAGTAGCCGATCTCCCAGTGCATAGGAGGAGGCTACATAATCCACACAAAATTCCAATCCACCATTGCATATTTCCTACTCCTACTTTCTCCACAACGCCGCTCTTTACTACGAAAAACAAATCGAAAATGACGATTTTTTCTTTCCTTCATTCCCAAGAATAGCCCATGCCCATCAGTACCACCAATATGACCAACATTAATCCAAGATGTGTAGAACTTTGGAACTTGGGGGAGTTCAAATACTAAGAAGCCAATCACTCTCCACATGGCCAAAGATTGTACCATATAAAAGACACATAACTGCCATTGTAAATGAGCCTTTAATATATGAATTGACATGGTTATGAATTGAATGCTAATGTTAGGGAAGCCAACACGTTTTAACTTGACCCCCATTTTCTATTTATCTCCCCCATGGAAGATGCGAGGAAACATTTGCAAGTCGGCCTAGATTAGAGTTGTGTTCTCTTCGAACATGATAAATGTGAATAGATTGAAGTTGAGGAACAAGGCCAATGATTCTTTTATGTAGACTTCTAGCAATTTGATCCGTTATTTCCCGACCATGTTTGGTTTGAGAAGAATAAGAAGAGAGTCTCCATTCACCACTAGAGAACAAATACCTACTGCAACTGATTGCTTCAAGCCCAAAAATACAACATATCGCTCCCCCTGATTATTTGTGCCAATCTGTAATATATAAGCATAGGATAAAACTATTTTCTCCAGGGTAAAAAATACCCCCCCCCCACACCTACCTCCTCACACACAACTTTTGTTATTACTATGTAATGTAATGTAATGTATATTATATTCATTGCATTACCTCTCCCCTCAAAGATGCTTTGTCCTTAAAGCATATTGTGGAAAAAATTACATCTTATTTATGGTCGACAATGCTTTTGCATGGTTCCTCCTTCCGAGAGCTATGATGGTTAAAGACATAAATTGGTATGCTCTTCAAAGGATAGAATAGGATTGTTGCATTGTACATGGATCAATCCATCCCAAGTTGATCTTCATTGGGCCTTTTTCTTGGTTGTTTGTTTGAACAGAGCTTGTTCTCATGTGTTGACAAGTAAGGCGTTGATTTCATCCCCAATCCATTTCATAATTGTGATTCTTTTAAATGTTAGAATAATGCCATTTATATTCATACTATTTTTTTCATTGGTCATGACGCGTCTTGTTATTTGGACGATGATAGGGCATCCTTCTATCTGATATCTTGATTCCAGTGGCAAAACATTCATCATTTATCAATTTTGGTGATTTATCGATTGATAGCATTCCAATATAAGCATCATTCTAAATTATTGTATCTATTAGATGGTCTAGATTTTAACCTCTTCAACTTCTCTAGTTCCATTGGGTAGGTTGTTGTTTCTTTAAAGATCAATGATTCCTTGCTGGTAAGTTGCTTTAACTTTTCTTGTTGTGACTTTTCTCATTTTTCAACTTCTTGATTTGTGCAACGAATATTTGACTATAGTTTTCTAAATGAGAAACTTGTCTTCTTTCTCTAATAAATTCCTTATCAACTTTCTTTTTGAATTAAAAAAAAAAAACTATAATTTTATTCAGATAAACCATTTTTGTTAAGATCTTAAATACTAATTGTAACACTTTTCTCATTTTTGAAATTTTGATAATTCATTCTCTAATTTCTTAATTCATAATTTGAATATTTACTTTTTTTTTACATCAAGTAAATATTCCCTTGTTGCAAAAAATATTATTATTTTCAAAAATTTACAAATATTTCCACTTATAAACTAAGACTTATTTATAATTTAATTTTTAAATTTAAATATATATATATAAATTTAAAAATTAAATTATATATAAATCTTAGTTTATACTTTACTTATTCCAAAACTTACTTCTTCTATTTAAAAAAAACAAAAAACAAAAATCCTAATAAAATAATAACTTTCTCACTTTCACTTTCCTATTTTAAAATCACATGCTTTTCTTTACAACTAAATTACTTTATCCCTATCACCTAGGTCTTTGGCGATTCTCAAGTAATCACCAACTGTGTTCGTAGATCATCTAAGCTCTCCCCACCAGAACTAATGCATTGGTGTCGGGAGACAAAAAATCTTTGGGCTACCTTTCATGATCTGTCTATCACCCACATCTATCAAGAGCACAATCGGTTGGCTGACCGTCTCTCTAAAACTGCTCTCTCTCTTCCTTAGGGCTTTGGCAGTTATAAGGAATTTATTGAGAACCATTTGGTTACTCAAAATACTTTTCAGCTTTTCTGAGACTGATATGTGATGCTTTCTTCGTTATATCAGATTATGGTTAGCCTAAGAGAACTCTTTTGGATTGTGGATTCAGCCCATGTTGACGCTCGATAGATGCGGTTGTACTGACAGATCACTCTTAATGAAGAGTCAGTTATCTGATGGGAACATTTTATTGTTGGCCCACCTTCCCCCCTGGCAATAACTTCCTCATGATGTATGATGTAACCATATATGCTGGGAGATTGTTTTGATGTCCTTTGATTCAGTTCATGAATAACAAGGCAGGCTTTTTTTCTTTCTGAAAAAAAAAATTACTTTATTTAGTGGATACACCAAGTACAAAGGAACCATAATAACATACACACTAAGAATCTTGAATTGATGTCTTCTCCACTTTAATGGGTACCTTTACGCTAAAGTGTTTTTATTGCTTGTAAAGTTAAAACGAAAGTTGTTCAGAATAATTCACCAAGTATCGTGGGTGGCCAAAGGTCAAGTCTTACTTTCCTTTTATTACTTACCTTCATTTTATATTAATTTCCTTTCAGTAAAACTTTTCTCTTGATTTGAACTTAAGGATGTATAATTAAATTCCTTTCACTAAACCTTTCTCTTGATTAGAACTTAAGGATGTATGTTTTTTATTTTATTAATTTCCTTCACCGAAAATTTTCTTTTGATTGGAAGTTAAAGATACATGCTTTTATATTAATTTCCTTAGCTTAAACTTCTCTAATTTGGAACTTAAGGATTTACGCTTTTATATTAATTTCCTTCACTTAAACTTTTCACTTGTTTGGAACTTAAGGATGTAGGAATTATTTATTTAATTATTTTGTGGAGCCCTTTTATATAATATATATATTTTTATAAATATTAATATTATTTTGAGAATGAAGTATATAATAAATATGTAGGAATTTTTTTTTTTTAAATGTATGTATATGTCCACATTAAATTATTTATCGGTAATATCTTGATTATAAGGATTCACTTAAACAAAAGAAGGAAAGATGCCATAATTGGACTTTGACATTTTTTTAGGCTTTTTTGGTGGGGCTAGCCAAGGACTTTTGGCAATTGGTGGTGTAGGAACAGTATTGTATAAAAAATATTTGTCTGTCACAAAAATAAAATATGTATTGGGAAGAGTAAGCAATAATAAGGCATAATTCATTACTCTTTAGTTGCTCTTATACGTGACAAGATTGAAAGGATTCAAGCACCTACAGGTTTTACGAGACTCCAAAATTTCATTGATTAGGCATTACAAAAATATGCTTTGAACAATATTGGTTTCTCAGGTTTAAAGGAGTTGATAAAGGCGTTGATAGAGGAGTTCAATTTAATCTGTTTCATGCATGTTTTAAGAGACTTCAACTCGGAAGTAGATTCTTTGTTTAAAAAGGTTTTGGAACTTAGACCCAATTTGATGGTTGAACAAGTCTTCTTAGATGGAAACCTTTGATCCACAATGGAGGTTCTTCATTGTATGTCTTAAATTCACTAGTGGTAGTCTTGATAAATTTGGTTTCTCTTTTCATTTGGACTCATTCATAGACTTAATATGCCTTTTAAGCGACGAGCTTGCCTACTTGTTTTGTAATGGCTGAAGTAGGTGTTTTTGCTAGTTTGTACTCCTATTTCTTGGAGCAAACTCTAATTATGATTTTAAAGATCATAAACTCTTAGCTCATCAAAACTATGGTTATCTTCAATCTTATCAATTAAAAATAAAATTTCAAAGCAAATCATTTAATTTTGTACTAGATTTTTCCCCATAAGGGGTGATGAGAGAGACATATCGCCCCTTTTGCCTAGCACATGGAGGGGGCGTGTAGAAATATGGAGGGGGAAGGGGCCACAACTAGCGAGGAAGAGCGGAGCGTGGAAGCCCGAACACTTAAGCATTAATGCAATCCTCTTATGCGCAGTTCATTTTACTTTGCATGTGTAATAGTGTAGTCATGGCGTTCATGGAAGATGCAGGAATTAAATTGCAACTAAGACCTAGGGGGTACATCAAATCGAAGCTCTTCATTAGATCCTTAATTGCTTCCCTGTGAAGGTTTATGTGAATACCTCAACTAAGTGTGGGTTCATAGATATTTTTTATCGTGATTGAATTGTGTTCGCCCCTTCACCGACTCATCCCACTTGGTTCTAGAAAAAAATTGGTTTATTGGCAAACTATTGGGCTATGTTGCGCCAATGTGCAAGGAATCGACGAGGGGGAGGATCGAGGCATAATTTGTTGGAACAATGTTTTACCAAAGAGACACCATGCCATATTCAATTCGAGATTAACTAGGGAGAGGTAAGCCTCTCATAAAGTCTCCAAGCTCACTCGATTGAGACTAAGGAAATCAAATTAAAGGGCTTGCCCATAATTGTGACCAAATCCACATATCAAATTTTTGGTTTGGATCCTTACTAGATTTTGAAAATCCTCCTTGGTAGGCTCCTCATGGAGTGCTACCAAACCCAAGCGAGCATTTGTCTCTTATGTCTACTATTTGTGATTATATCAATCATATTCACAATAAATTGGATACTCTTGTTGAGAAGTCAAATACTCATGTGTAGGTGTGCAAACGACCTCATGATGGAACTGAAGCAATTTATTAGGTTTAATTACTAGCTCTATCTTTTATCCTCAATTTCTATGCTTCTGAAGATGATCATTAGTTTTTGTCCAATTAATTGCTTTCTAGTTGTTTTTTGTTAGTTAAAAGTTATTTTGTTAAGACAACTTGAAAATGGGGGAAAGCTATGGTTTCCCTTTGTAGAGTAGGATTTGTCTTTCTGGTTTAATTTTGTAAATTTTTGGCTCTATGTCTTAGAGCCTACCTTTTTCTGTGGCAGACATAGTTTCCTTGGTGGTAGGTTAGCCATTGAATTTTTTTTGTATTATATGTATTTTTATCAGCAATAGAAGGACCTACAAAAAAAAATCATACTATTTTTTTTCACTTAAGATTTAAAAGTTCAAAGTGCGTGGAATACATTTCTCATAAAAATCCATGCTAAACATGTCACTTGCAATAATTGAATTTAGGTAGAGAGGATGACATTCCTCCTCACAACCTCCCAAACTAAAACCAAATTGAATAATAGTAATGACGATGACGGCGATAATAATAATAATAATAATCTATTTTTAAGGTCAGAGTCAAGCGAGACACCAATTTGCTGTATGAGACTCCCTTGGTTGTGGGATAAGGGACCCCCCTTTATGCAATAATGTAACTGCTAAATTCTAGAAAGTTGTACATACCCTACCCCCTCCGGATTTGAACCTATGGCTTCCTAGGAGGAAACACATGTTATTAATTGTTATGCCTAGTCATGTTGTTATAATTCCTTTTATATTGATAGAAATTATTTATTCACTTATTTTAGTAACGCTTTATTTATAACATTTTCAAACTTTCTCAATTTTGTTTTGTTTTGTTTTTAATATTAAGCTCTTTTTTTAAATTCATGATCGATGATTAGTCATCGACATCTAAGGTTGGAACTTGAGAACAAATCTACCCATTTGAGTAATTTTATCGACCTTTGCAATAACTTTTATGATGATTACTTACATTTTTATTATTATATATAACGAGCAAATTACCTTATGATAAGAAATTTACCCATAAAATTTTATCTTTAACTAAGTCTCAATCTAAACAATCAATCACAAATATTTCACAACAACCCAATCCAAATAAGTACAACCAACCCTTAACAAAAAATTAGTTGAGGCTTGACAAATTAAAGTGATATCAACATAAGCTTGTGGGGGGTATAGCAAGTGGTAAAGTTAGAATGTTGTAAATGGTTGTAAATGGAAGATATCGTGTTCAAATCCCCCCAAATTTACTCGTGCGACATGGTTTGGGCCCTATAGATGCACCTAGAGGTATAGTGGTAGCAGGATTATATCCCTAGAATACTAGCCCAGTCCATAGTTGTTGATTCCCCTTGTAAAAAAAAGTGATATCAACATAGAACAATAGATACCTATTTAGAAACTAGTTGTGTCTTGGTTGAACCTATACCCTTGGCGATTTTCTTTAACTAGCATATGACTACCACAATTTTTATGATAACTTATCCATGGGTTATAAGTACTTACTAGTTAGCATTCAATTCTTCTATTATGGATATCTCTAATGATATTATTGATTTGAGTTTTTTTTTTGCCCAATCATGATTTTTGTTTGGTTGATACTTAAACTAATAATGATTTTCTATGACAAATTCTATAGACAAGTGGTGATCCTCTTATTGTTAACAAGTGTGATTCAAATGGATGGCAATAACCTCATTGTATTGTTTAATGCTTGATGACAAATTTATTCATGTGATAAGGATATATGTAAATGCCACATGTTTTGAATTAATTGGACCACAAATCCCCTTTTTATATGAGTGATTTTTGCAGGGAATTATGTAATTGATCAGTTCTTGGTATGCGAGCCATATGAAATCCATATTTTAAAGCTATAGTTTCATTCCTAAATCAAATAGTTTTCCTATGTTTTTTTCCTCCACACTCTTATTGTTCGATTACCTTTTTATTTTCACTAGGATCTAACACCCTCACAACCTGCCTGACATATCTGCAACCTTGCATTGACAACCTGCCTAACATCTCTGCAACACTGCAATCGATGTCTTGCATTCAAGGAGCGTGGAAAGTGTTGCAAGACCGTCGAGTCTAACTGCATGGAAATTGTCTTAACCAACGATTATTAATTTATATTTGATTTGACTTCATCATGGTTTGATCGTTTCTACATATCCCTGTCTTGAAACACAGTGTTATCTACAGGAAGCACAGGTGAGACCCAACCTAAGGGAATGCAACCTCGATTGGGAGTGAGAGGATCCATAGTACCCACCTAATTGTTTACCAAGGTTACTAAGATTTCTTTGCGCTTCTGTAAATATCCTTTTAGAGCTTAACGCACGAGCATAGATTTACCTATACGCCTTAAATCTTTGCTAATGCCATCAAATTATAGATTTTACCTCTATAATTTGCTTCTCATATATTATCTTGTATTTTTTTATTTTTTATCGAACTCTATTTTGGCCCGTTTCTCGTTATATATATATTCTCATATTTCTCAAGAGATTCACATGCGGAGCGGAGGTAGTGGCGAGATAATTGCAGGTATGTACTCGTCCCTTCTATAATTTGTTAGAGGATTTTATTTTTATGAATACATGTAAGTTTATCCTAATCATTTTGAACTTTGAAGCACAATATTTGGTATTAAGAAAGTTGTTTATGTAAAGTATTTTTAACATCTCGTTGAGCTTGTAAGCATTTATCATGTATGAAATATTTTAATTTATATTGAAAAAACCCAAGTTTTGAAGTGCTATCCTGTCGGAGTTGCTTCTCCATTTTTCCTAGTGCTTCTTTCATCCTCTTCGTGCTGGCGTGCGTCTTGCTAACCTTTTCGTGTAACAATGAAGTTACCTTAGTGTGTAGCTCCAGTTTATCCTTATAATGCATATTGTCCATATCTAGGCTAGGCTTGAAATCATCAAGAGCCTTGGCTCCAAGAATCTTTGGTTCCAACAAAGCCAAATTCAATAGTCCCTTCTTATAGTCAAGGGAAGTCCACATTATTGTTCTAGAGAACTCAGATTCATAAGGTTTATTCAGCCCTTTTCCTTGGTCTTTCTTATTATGTTTGGTGATGTCTTTATAGCTTTCAACTTATGATAATGGTGACCTTCTTCTTTGAGAACTGCTTTATCCCCCACCGTGGCTTCATCCAGAATAGCTAAAGATAACTCTTTTATTTCGAGAATGGGGCCAATGGGTTTGGTGTCGACAAGCTTAATTTAATATGGTCCTGCTTTGTCGGTGAAGATGATCTATCCTTTCTCAATCTCAGTCTCTGTTTCAGTTCGGGGCTTCTTCTTCAGACCTCCTTAAGTGTAAATGTCCATTGCATATGTAGCAGATCTCTTTTGTCCAATCAATGAAGGGTCATCAATAGGGATTAAGATTGCCTGGACCTCTTCCCAGGAACATTTGTTGACTGTGTTAATAAGTATTGGACTAGGATCATGTTTCTGATTTTCCCTATCATTATCTTTTATCAAATCGTAAATGACATTGCTTGAGTTTTTGTTATTATTTGCTTCATTTCCATTTAACATGGGCTCAGTTACAGGCCACTACGAGCTCAAACATTTTTAGATCAACATAAGAATATCGATATGAATTTTGATCACCCTAATTTCTCCTTGGAATAATTCCTCTCGGATGTCTTACTGAATCTAATTCAAGTTCAGAAGTTGCTACATCTCGGTTGAATCCTCAACAAATCCAATTTAATCATGAAACATTGGACTACATAAGCATTTAATCTTCTTAATATGTTGGGTCTTTCTGAACTTTTGCTTAATTGAGGGCTCAAAAACTAGATCTGATTTCTAAATGGTTGTTCTACATGAATGGTAGGGGATGGGATGGCCTTTTCAGGCTTGTGCCCCTTTTGAATAATACATTTTAAATTAATGTTCATTGAAACTTAATCTTATTGATTAAATTCATTCATTGTTAAATATTGCTTTTGCTTACTTCATATTCATTTATATATACTTTTATATTATTAGTTTTTATTCTAAAATAAAAATAAGTACATTTAAACTATTTTACATTAAAACCTTGAAAATTAACATTAACATAAATCAAATTCAAAGAGAATCAAAGTTTGTGGTACTTCGAAGCAAACAACCTAAATAAAATGAAGTAATGTTGATATTCTCTGGTGCTAGTATTTAATTGCCTAATATTAAGATGGATAAAGCCTTTCCATGATACTAAGATGTATAAAGCCTTAAAAAGCCTAATGAATCCCAACATTATATAAAAAAAACCCTGATAAATCTTAAAATTTAAGATTTTGAAAATAATATGATTATAATGATTATAATAAATTCAAAAATAATTACATTCACATAAATCTCCGAAAATAATTAAAGATTTTAAAAATAATAGAATACTAAGAGGTATAAACCCTTAAAAAAACCTAATGAATCCCAACATCATAAAAAAAAAAAACCTCATAAGTCTCAAAATAATTTATGATTTTGAAAATAATATGATTATAATAAATCCAAAAATAATTACATTCACATAAATCTCCCAAAATAATTAAAGATTTTAAAAATAATAGATTCAAAGATAATTACATTGACATTGATTTGTGTAAAACGATTTTGAAAATAACCATGCTTTTAAAAGTGTAGAATCATTGTATAAAATAATAGACTCATGGAATATTATATTGTCACAACTACCCTAAAAGAAATGTATGCATCTTTCAGCATTTTAAAACCTTCACTTGTTGATATTTTTACATGTATGTTTCGTTCTCGGACCGTCTCTATTTATTTTATCTCTACTACATCAAACTAGATTTTAAAAGTGAAAATACTTTTCGGGTTGTTAAAATTGGAGGCTTTAAAAAGGAGTAAACTTTTTATCCGACCATTTGCACCGATCGGACGACCAGCAACGCATGATGTGAAAGCTCACGCGAGCAAGGTCGTCCGATCGGTTCAAATGGTCAGGTAGAAAGTTTACTCCCTTTAAAAAGACATCCAGCGTAATTGTTTCTAAAGTCCACGTGAAAACTAATTTCTATCAATTGCTTCAAACATTGGGGTTATAGAAGTAGATTCCAACGACAACTAATGGAATAATCATTTTTTTTATACATATTGAAGATTGCGCTTCATTGTACATTGTGGTGAATGCTTTCTTTGATTTTTTTTTCTTCGTAACTTATGGTTTACGTTTTTTATGTTTTTATATTTTTTAAATTTATTAGGTTGATAGATGTTTTTATTTGAGATTTAGGGTGGATTACGATCTATGCTTTTTCATCTCTGGATGAGGATGAGACAAGTGTACGATCAAGATTGATTCAATGGCAGTTGTTCAAAATTCAAAATAAACAATTATAAAAAAACGAATATAAAAAATAAATGATAGCTAGCAGATGAATGGAGAACTGGTAGCAATGCATGGATCTCATAGTTGATGAATACATAACCAACAGTTCATGGCAGATAACTAGAAGAATGTGAGAAAAAAAAGAAAAATAGTATAAAAAAAAGTGATAGTTGATAAATGGATAACAAGAAGAATGTCAGTTATAACATGTAGATAGGCATGCATAACTCACATTTGAACCCCTTTAACTAAATGAATATTTTTTTTTCCAAACTGTCTTCGATTCCATAACTATCTCTCAACCATTTGATCCCTATTGACCAGATCCAACCACAAACTATGTGGGTGTGCTAGTTTTATATATATTTAGGTGGATAGTCATTTTTATTTGAGATTTGGGGTGGACTAAGGCCTATGATTTTTAATATACGTACGAGGATGAAACAAGTGTACTGGCGAGATTGATTCTATGGCAGCCATTCAAAATTTGAAATGAACAATTATATATATATTCCAAAGAAAAAAACCAGTTTATTCACACTGAATAAACATGGGCTTCCCTCCCTCTAGGAGCATACATAAAGTGCATAAAAAAAGCCCCACATTTTATCACAAAAATTTGGTGGGCTTTTCTTATTCTCAATGGGATCCTCTTGTTCAACTTGTGTGTTTTTACAAGCTTTCAAACTTGTTAACTTCCTGGTTATTTACAAAATGAGTCACCTCCATTAAGCTTGGAGGGAGGGACAAAGCCATTTTGAGAGTTTATCAGCCTCAGTGTTCACCTCTCCGTAAATATGTTGGAAAATTATTGACTCGAATGCAACCACCTATTCTATGAAGGTGAGGAGCATTTATCTGATATATATATATATATATATATATATATATATATATATATAACTGGTAGTTGATGAAATGATAACTTGTAGCAAATCATGCATAGCTCATAGTTGATGAGTTCATAGAATATAAATGATGGTTGATAAATGGATAAATCATAGCTTATGCATGAACTCCTGAATGAATAACTGGTAGCTCATGGAAAATAGTTAGAGATAGCTCGAAGAAGGATGGATGATCACATGTAGTTATGCATAGATAACTTGTAGTTGAACCAATTTAACAAAATGTAATATCCCGAATTTTGACCTAACATTTATGGGCATGAGGCCCATTGATTATGATGTTACTTTGATGTTTTATTTTGGTATATTGGGTCTAGAACCCCACCGCATATGAACATGATGATTTGTTGATATATTGGGTGTAAGCCAGTTACATATGTTTTATGTGTTGGGCGTGGACCCTGAAGCACATGATTGATGAGATGTATTGTGTTGAGCAAGGAGCTCTGGAGCACATGAGTATTTGAATGTTTGCGTTGAGCGAGAAGCTTTGGAGCACATGAGTGTTTATGTTGTGTTGAGCAAGAAGCTTTGGAGCACATGAGTGTTTTGTTGTGTTGAGAAAGGAGCTTTGGAACACATGAATTATGAAAACCTTTGTGTTGAGTAGGAAGCTCTAAAGCACATGAAAAGATAATTGGAAGTGTTGGGCATAAGCCCTAGAGCCTTCTAAGTTGATGTTGAGCATAAGCTCTGGAACATCGGATCCTTGGCCATTGTATCCCTAGGTGTATCCTACAAGTACATCCTAGCATTAGTGTTAAGCTAGGAGCTCTGGAATTGTACTAAGTTTGTAACTCCTTGTTTTTAGCGTTGAGTATGGGCTCTGGATAAGTGCTAGGAGTTATTGAAAAGAATTAATTATATCGAGTGAAAATGACTCGAGTAAAATATTGATCTCATTTGACTTATTTATAAGTGATTAAATGAAATTTCGAATTTCTATATCTCATCAAGTACGAAAGAACTACCATGTTATACGAGGGAATCCAACATGCAAGGATGTTTAGAGTTGCCTGGCCTAGTAGACCTAACCACCTACCTGATGCCCTTATTGAAGAAAGTGTCCTAACTTTAGGGATCATATTATATGATACCTAAAAACAAATGTTGACAAATAATATATATATAAGTATATATTTTATACATGACATGTATAAAGAGTAAGCATAGTAATAATATTAATAGTATAAGAAATGAAGAAAAGCTCCATCTATTATTATTATTATTTAAAGATAATTAAATAATATAATACCTACAAGAGTCCAAATGGGAACTAGTTAAAAGTTCCTAAGTTAAAAATTAAAAATGCCTAAATTGAATAAAAATGTTAAATCAAGCAATCAAATGATTCTTGATTTAACTGCTCCTTTGACCTAAAAGTCTGTTTATAAAGGCCCAAGCCAAAGAGAGACTCAGGAATCTTCCATATTTTTGGTGATTCATTATTCTGCCTGATTATTCTCAAGAGAGTTCTTGGAGAACATTTTCCTAAGAGGAAAAAGGATAATTGATTCAGACCTGATATCCCAGTTAGGGAAGCCTTACCTTAGGAGCTCTAAGCTACTTGCATGTTGGAACCAGCTCAGGGGGATCCAGATTAAAACCAGGAACGGTTCTGGGTCATGGTTGGGTGGAGCGTGGTAGTTCCCAAGTGATTCGGTTATCTATACAAAGGTCAGATCTGCTTGTGAATTTGTTAATGCTGGGTATTGAGTGTGCAGGTTTTCAACCATTGGAATAACATCACCTTGCAAGTATGAGGTTCTTGATTTCCCCCTTTCATTGTCTATTACATTTTCTGGTTAAGTATTTAAGGATGCTGTTCCCTGGTTTATTTTTGACAGTTATTTCCTATTCTATAATTGAAGGGGTTATGATTTACTTCTAAATCTATGTTTGCAATTTATTTCATGTTTAGGATATTTCATGTTTTGTTTCTAAACCCTAGGTTTGTAATTTATTTCTTGTCTAAAT